>JBBYHQ010020637.1:0-10082 GCA_038382645.1 Spergularia azorica | reverse complement strand
CATTGCATAATATACTTTCGGGTTGAAAGTGTTGCGCATTCTGCAAGGTCACATTCATAAAGGTCAAACCCAAATACTAATCTCAGAAAGCAGGGTACAACATGTTAATAGTGAAGACATTCATTCCCCTCCCCCCCCCCTCCTCGCACACCCAACCAAATTGAATTACCCCTTCAGTTTGAAAAGGTGCTTGGGCCGCAGTCAGGAGCCAGCCAAAATACCTCCAAGGTGCATCAATACATCATATCCATAAGGCGCACTATTAGGCAATATCCATATTCTTCTAGTTCTTTAGTTATATCCTTCCCTTTGCCCCATTCACCCCTAACTCTTACTTCTTAAATGTAAGTTAGCTATAAATATCAAAGGAGGTATTGTTGAACGAAATATTACTAAGAAAAAAAGGTTTATTTGCAAAAAGTGTCGCTCAATTCCATGAGGCACACATTGCGCCTTCTCGCTACCAGCTCTCCTCGCCTTGGTGTGCCTAGGCCCTTCTAGAATTAAGTTACTAATCCAATTTTAACAGTCATAAGCATGAAACTCATTGGAGAGCTAATTCCAAGATTCAGGTAGCATGCAACATATATTGTCAGCCACTCAGCCGCAACAAAGTTTGAGAGATGTGGAAAACTTTAAGTGAAGAGTTTCTACAAAACATATATTTGTTTTAACAAGCAATTTGGAGTAAACAAAGACAATGCAAATTTGCTGACTACTTTCGCTTCAATTTCACAGTCAACCATGTATCTTTCTATCATTCATGAAGTTGCTCATCCCCTGTACATACTATTTGCAACTTGCGTACTTCAAAGTTCAATGTACTCTCTAAAATACCCAAGTAAATCAGATATTCAATAGTGGTCAGCAGAAAACTTGGTCTTACACTTACTCAGAGGTAGAACAAAATAGTTGCTACTATGTTAGTGTTTATAACTTGCAAGCAACTTACTAGCATAGTTCAAGACTTCAAGACATCACACAGCACCTAAAGGCATTGAGAAATCAAGTAGATGTACACGGTATCCTCTGATGGAGGAAAAATAGCAGAGAGATATCTGCCATGCTTATATGCTGCCATGTGAACACGGTTCACATGTTTCTCTGATTCCTTTTTCTTATCCCAATTAACCTTATCGCTCTCTTGAACTCAAACTGATCATCCCCCACCGCCACCAGAGCGAACTGCAACTGTCCTAGCGTCACCAAAAGTGAAACCCCATCAGAAACCGACCTACTATCACCTTTAGTATCTCTCTTCCATAAACCTACAAATCTATAAATCACAACAAAGTTCACACTCCCGCCATAACGAACACCTTGACTATAAATGACAATAGGGTTCAGGTTGATGTTCTGGTGGGCCCTTGTTTCAGAAGAGGTAGGTCTTTGTGGTGGCAGAGTGGCATATGGTGGGCCTTGAGACTTTGAGTAGGTGGCAGATAAGTGGTTTGGGGTGGGCGGACTACTTACAGATGAATGAAAAGACGTCAAGGTTTCAGGGGGGGTGGTAGCTGGAAAACGAGATGTAAGGTATCCTGATCAGTGTAATATTCAAAGATTTGTTTGGCCTTTGAGTTGAAACCTATTGTGATCTCCTGATTGACATTTTGGAGGGCCTTTAGAGAAACCATATGTTACATAACCTTCAATGTGCGACATCCACGACTCACTATAGATCATGCACTAGGCTTAGTTCCGATGGATCATAGCCTTATAGCTCACCAGTTGAGACTAAAACATAGTTCTTTCTATATTCACACACCCATTCCTTTTGAATCCCTCACCCCATCCACGAGACCACCCCCTAACATTGATTTAAAAATGGTCATTATGAAGAGGTGCATTCATGACGTCAAAATTGAATTCAGCCATGAAAGAGTAGAAAGCAATGACATTGTGTAGCACGCATGGTATATGTAGCAATTCCACATCAAAAAACAAAGCGCAGACTTTCCACATCAAAAAACAAAGCGCAGACTATCTGTCAATAAAATTACCTAATAGAACATAGAAGGATTGGATAATGTTACCATGAAATCAGTAACTTAATTTGAGTGCTACACCAATCAAAACATAAACCTTGTCTTTCAGAGATCTTTCATCTTCTAGAGAGTGTGTAAAGCAGGAGAGAGATGAGAATAAATAAAAAATAAAAAGCGGAATCATACAACTGACTCCTTTCATTTGTTTTACTGTCAATTATCAGGTGCTCCTTTGACTCAGTTTTTCATTATGCATATGACCAAAATGCTTCACTAGTATATTAAAATTTACAAGTTGACTATGCATCTTTTTTCAGCCTCATTGCACGTGCTACTTCAACTTGAAAACAGCAAGAAATTCTACACTTCTGCAGATAATTTGCTTAAAAATCCCCTACAGAACATCGAGGTGTGATATGCTAGGGGTTGCGAATTTGAATCTAAAAGAACACCAAAACATATCAAATTTCTCTATTTCTCCATATTTGCACAAAGAGAGCAGATTAGGGCAATGAAAAATTAATTCTGTGCCTATGACTTAGGTGAAGTGATGTGGCCACGGCGTTAAAGGGGTGCAGCTGTAAATTAGTGATCCAGGAGTATGAATACTTCAAATCCCAGGGAGACTAATCACACAGTGGGATTTAATTCATCATTCAGCTCAATGTGCAATAAGCTGTTCTCCCGTTTGGAAGGATAGATTAGAAGGATCAATAGGACATTGACTAGGCTCCTCTCATGTTCTCCCGTTTGGAAAGCATTTCCAAGGAGGAACATGAAAATTTACTAATTCTCAAAGTCTTCTATGTACCACAAGGAGTCGACTCAATATGGGAAGAACCAGGAGCAAGCAATAGTTGAAATGGAGCCTCACACCTCACGAGCTTCCACTCTAATCGAAAGAATACACGTATGGACTATGGAGCATCACGAACAATTGCATCAAGCAGTTACATGAATAAAGTTTTCTTAAACGACCTATCAATGACATGAAACATTCCACAAGAATACATATGAGCCAAAAACTTCATACTCCGTAGTATTTAGATTTTGTTTTGTGCGAACCTTGGGGCTCTTGGATGACACTACCATAGTTTTGGACTTACTGATGACAGTTTCATAGGAACTGTTTGTGTGAAACAGGTTCACACAGCCCCAAAGGATGTATTCAGTGTAAATATAAAGAATCTCTCCGCAAATCCACAGTCATTCTGACTTCCTCCATTCCCAATTAACGTACTCCCTTCTAAAATTCACCAACAAAGGTACTTTATACAGTAACTATACACACGCCGAGTAAATTACCTTCTTGCGCTTCCCTGTGACCTTGAATTCACTACGATCAGACTTGCCAACATTGAAATCTACAGAGGTTACACCTCCTTCAGCTTGAAGAGCCACATGGGTTGGCGCCAGCCCAATGACACACAACCTGTCCTTCCCCAGCACATACAACAAAAGAATTCAGCCGAATCCTAGCATAACTAACCAAATTCTTCTAATACCAACAAAACCTCATGTACAAGTTTCAAAGTTTCATCTATACAATGCCAACAATACTATACATAACCGAAAGTGCTGATCTATACCGAAATCCATTCACTGCCAAGCATGATAATATCATACTCTTGCCTTCGAATAACATCACCATCATCCCAATTAACAAATCCCAATTATTCTTATATATTAAGGCAATTCAGCTAAGAATAAAGCCTTAGTCCTAAAATGATTTCGGAGTATCATTTAACATGAACCCGTAACATGGTACCGCCACACGTCTAACACACTAGCTCACAACCACTGTTCACATTAATTCGTGCAATACAATTGCAAACCAATAACAATGACAACAACACTTTAGTCCGAAACTGATTTGGGGTCGGCTAACATAAACCCGTCATATAAAATCGTTTCAACAAATTTATAAACCCACATTACTTACATTACCATCAAAATGAAACACCAACATTAGTAATATTATAAAGCAAAGCATACCCATTAGCATGGCGATATACAAATTGATCATGCCCTTTCTTCATAAAATCTGAACCCAAACAAAATTATAATCAAAACCCATTAAGATAAACAATGCAATGATTCAACTTATAATATAAAGTTAGTAACTTTCTAAACAAGCTAAAAGAACCCAATAAAAAAAATAGAATCAATTCAAAATTTAAGGGGAACAAAAAAAAAAGAGGGACATACCAAGGGCGAAATATCGGACGAAATTGGTGGCAACGGCAGAAGGAGGAGAGAGAGGGAGACAAGAAACATCAGGTAATATAAGTCTCTTCAACTCTTCTTTTTCATCTTCTTCTTCTTCCTTTGTCTTCTGCTTCTGCACTGTAACTTCAACTTCACGCACTGTTTCTGCTTGCATACTGTTTTTCTGTTTCCTCTATTTTTTTGGGTTTGGTATGCTGTTTTGTTTTGCTACAAATTTGCGAGTGACTTTAGTCTATAGACGTCTTTGTAATGGGCTTGCTGAGTGACAGTTGAACCGTAGAAGCGGGCACGGATCGGTCCGGGTGTGGCCTGGTCGATTAATTATCGGGTATGGTTCTCGAATAAGAACTTGTTTTTGATTGGATTCTGAGGTAATAGGCCGATTTACTATCGAGTTTGAATCTGGAATACAAATTTTTTTCTTACGGGTCTGTTAATAATCGACTATCGGCCGCTGAAGGGAGATGTACTATCGGGTTTGGATCTAGGACACAAATCTTTCTACGGGTCCGTTAATGAATTGTAATGACCTGCTGAAGCCCAATTTACTATTGGGCTTCCACACAAATGTTTCTACAGGCCCGTTAAGGTACCATAGTGGGCTGTTGAAGCCCAATTTAATATCGGGCTTAGATCTGCGGCACACAAATCTTTTTACGGGCCCATTAACGAACAATTTATCGGGCTTGGATCCGGAAAACAAAACCGTTTAATTATAGAAAGTTCACGATTCGGGTTTGGTTGACCTGTGTTTGAGCCATGCTAGGTCCGTGTTTAGTTCGGCTTTTTATTATGTTTTGCCTTGAACTGCGCATGAATAGGCTAGAGGTGCGCATGGGTCGTGCTAACCCTAAGCCATGTCCATTGGGTGTCAGTCTAAGGGCAAAGCAAGTTTGAACCAATCCATTTGTCAGCGAGCTATATCTCATAGAAAATTACATTTTTTTTTTTTAACCAGAGTCGATTATCGAGTAATTTAGATCAAACGTGTGATGGAGATGAAAAGAAACAGAAACTCAAGTTTGTAGTCATCGACTCATTGCGATGATAAGGGGCGAGATCATGTCACTAGACACAAATGTAGTGGCACATTATGCGGAGTTTGAAGGCCGTCATTTGAGCCATCTTATCTCAAGCTCATAAATTCCATGTGAAATTCGTACATATATCACTTCCAAAACTGTGTTCTACTGCACCGTACAGCACTAGTACTAGAGAGAAACAAGCTATGATCTAGAAAGAATTTTGCTTGTATTATTGTCAATGTCAATTTGGCAACTATACTTCAATCTATAATCATCATTCATCGAAATTAATTATCCTGATTTTACGGCCTCATTAATATCATCATTTCGACAGGGAGCTAAGTAATCAACATGCATGAACGTCGCTTACAATGTAATTTAATCATCAGCAATTACCTACTCAACATGCATCATAACATGTATTAGGGTCTTAATTTTGCATTTTATTAGGGTCTTCATTTTGCATTTTATTAGGATAAAAATTTGATCGTGTTAGTTAGCGGAATCATTAGTACTCGCTTGCAAGAGCCAAGAGTCGATGTTTATTGGTTTGATTTCAATTCCCTAACGTTGATTTATTCTTGGAAAAACGGATTAATGAAGCCTATGCATAAAATTAGTTTCTCATGTATAATCGATCGATATTACTAGCTTTATTTCACCATCATTGCGACCCAGTGCGGATCACCCGTCCCACTTTCGTGTCCCACTCCGTGTACCCCTCCAATCATGTGCCACATTTCATTATTTTATCTTTTAAAGATTATATTTTTTGGAAAAATTTATGAAATGGTAGCACGTGATTGGAGGGGTACACGGAGTGGGACACCAAAGTGACACGGGTGATGCGCACTGATTACGACCTCACATAACTTTCAAAAGTTCGACTTTAACCGATTACTATACAAATACATATATTGAGTGTATAACAAGCTTTTTACGTGCTAAGTTATATTAGCTCGCTTTAGATATAAATCCCTCCTCAAGCATGACGAGCAATCAAATTTTACGCTTTTAACTCTTAGCGTATGTATGTATCTTCTAATATACTCTCTCTATGCATTGCTAGCTAATACTCCGTATATATTTGACTATTTGTACCTCTCGTCCGTAGCCCTTCTTTAGTCAACACCGAGTACAAGTACAACCTCAAACCTAATTATCTCTCTAACTAACAAAATAACGAGTAACAACCAAGTTTAGGTCACATGTATTAATTGCAACAAGGGCGCTGATTTTGCCAAGGCAACAATTACCGTTGACAAGGCAAAATTAAGTGACTCCCTCTTTTGCCCTTCAATTAGCAACTAATTTTTTTTTAAAATTTACTGTGCAACTCCCTGTCAAAGTGTATTTTGACTATTTTCTCTATCCCCCCCTCCACCAAATCAACCAACAACACTTGCCGTGCCCATCTCCGCCGCACCTCTACTCTCCCTCTTCTAACATCACACATCACCACCAATATTGGCCGACGTCGGTAGTCCTACCCCAGATATTTCTTACCAAACATCCAACAATTTAGCAAATTCGATCAAACGAATTAAATCCTCTTGATTGTTGGTATAATTCCAGGAATTTGATTTCAAAATCCTCAAAGTCTGGGTTAATCAATCAATCGATTGAAATTGAGGCAACGAAAATCACAAATTCAGGGTTAATCGGTCAATTAATTTTGAAATCCCCAAAATTTTGGTTAATCGATCAATCCAAGTTCAACAAACTTGAGGCAAAGAAATGTGCGTAGAAGTTGGGAAGAAGAGTCAGGAAGAAGTAAGAGAAAGCCGAAGAGGGGGGGGGGGGCACGGAAAGTGTATGTAATCATTTCTTTTTACTAATTATTTCTACTAATTTAATTTACTAATCGAAGGGCAAAAGAGGAAGTCACTTAATTTTGCCTTGGCAACGGTAATTGTTGTCTTGGCAAAACCAGCACCCTTGCAACAAATTGGTAGAGTAATTAACTAATTAATGATTTACATAAATACATACTCCCTCCGTCCCCCTTTAAACACCTCATACCCAAAACGCACCCTTATTGAGGAGCGTGTACACGCTAATCGGTTAATCAAAGTTCCAAAAAAATTGCACGGAATTTTTGCTAAGATTCTTATCCAACTCACTATGCAATTTTTTTGGAACTTTGATTAACCGATTAGCGTGTACACCCTCCTCAACATGGGGGTATTTTGAGTATGGGATGTTTAAAGGGGGACGGAGGGAGTATAAGTTATACATGGTTGTTTTCTTCCACATTTGTACCTTGTCTACCCTTAACCACCTCAAGCTCACGGATAAGGTTTTCTAAGCTTGTGGTGACATCTCTATATGACAACTTAGGCATTAGATTTTCCGCAACATCAGCAGGTGTCATATTAACCTCACACAACAGCTCCTTCACCCTGAAAAACAGAGGATGCTCCTCAATATTAAGGTAATTATTGGCCAAAATCTTGAACGCCTCATACCCACAATACGATAATTCGATATGCTTATCCATCCTACCCCTCCGAATCAACGCAGGGTCGAGTTTCTCGACGTGATTCGTGGTAAAAACGATCAGCCTTTCGCCTCCACAAGCGGACCACAACCCATCGATGAAATTCAGTAGCCCGGACAATGTTACTTTGCTAGTCGTCGAACTACTGGTTTCCTCGTCTCTAACGAATTTCCTCACGACATTCTTATTTTCCTCGTCCTCGTCCTCGTTCCCTGGCTTCTTATTACCCCGTCTTTGCCCTGTCAATTCACGAGAACAATCAATGTCTTCGATGACAACAATCGATTTACTCGACGTTTCGATTAACAACCTCCTAAGCTCAGTATTATCCTTCACAGCAGTAAGCTCCAAGTCGTACACATCGTACCCTAGCAAATTCGCCATTGCTGCGATCATGGTCGATTTCCCGGTCCCTGGAGGTCCGTAAAGAAGATAGCCACGCTTCCAAGCCCGACCAATTCGCGAATAAAACTCCTCCGCTTTACTAAACGTAACCAAATCATCGATCACATCAATCTTCTTCTCGGCTTCCATCGCAAGCTTCTCAAATGTCGCAGGATGTTCGAACACGACATGGCTCCACTGTGCGCCATTGTTCGTGTACAGCTTCCTCTGCCTATTCCTCACCTTGATGGCCTCGCCTTCTTTCATCACATACTTAAGGTACGTCCCGATCACAAAATCGCGATTTTTGACATCGAAACTCAATCGATAATACCTTTTTTCGGACGAATTGATCGATGGGTGAAATGAAAAAGTAGGTGGTTTACTCACATTTTTACCAAATGCCCACCAAACTTTAACACCATTATACTCATCAATTACCTCTTCGCGATCATCCATGCTAAGAACTAAACTATGGTTACTGTTTTTTACCGTATCGGCTTTAAGCTTCTTAGCTTGGCTACATGAATTCGAGCTTAAGTAGTTTTCGATTGCGACAAACGTTTCGCTTCGATTGAATCTTTCTCCGGTCGATTCGTTGAATGTGATTTGAATGTAAGGGTAGAAATATGTGAAGAATTTGTGTGAGTATTTCTCGAAGTAGTTGCAAATGTCATGAGGAAAGTATCGCTGAAATATTGCCCACATAAACATTAGGCTTGCCATTATAGAACCAAGGTTGGCTAAAATATCTTTTGGTCCTCCCATTTTTAATCTCTGAGGAATTGAGGATTGGTGATATTTTTGTAGGATTAGTAAGACTTATGTTTGAAGATATTTGTATTGTAGAGCATAAGATATTTGCGGGTTAAACCGTTGGGACTTATACGTGATGCGTGTGACGATTACGTCTTAGAATTGTAACAATTTGATTTTTTAGTTTATCAATTTTTAGTTTTTTTTTTTATGGACTAAGTTATAGGTTTGATAAGAGTACTCAAATAAGATCATGATTTTATACATAATTTTGTAAATTTAATTTATGTGGACTATATTGATTATCAAGGTGTGAGTTAAGAACCGTTAAAATTGAGCAAATTGTTGCAATTTCTAATAATCGGAAGATTTATTTGAAATGAAGAAGAGCAAAGTTTTATGTTTGATTCGTTCATACTCCGTATAGTTTAATGTCGGTCGAAGATAAGTTAGCGGCTTGGAAATTGGAATGTGAGGTGGAGAACACGTACACCTGGTGTCATTTCTTGTTACTTCGTCCCCATCTTTCATAAAATCTTCATATATTGTTCTATGCAAAACGTTCTTTTTTTTTTTTTTTGGTTTCTACGGAAATTGTTGTTTAGCTCACCTATGTAATGTCTACCGAATCAATGGTGTATTGAGTCCAAAAATTTGATGCAATTAGTTTGTCAAATAAAGATTATGATAGTAAAATTCGATAATAAAAATATATAGTTCCGTATTGAAAGATATTGACGGTAAAATTGAACTTTTATAGTTCTATAATTAACTGTGATGATAGTAAAATTTATGTTAGTAACACATTACACCACCTCTAGCATATAAGTAAGTATAGGACTTCGTTAGGGGGATCCTCTTAAGGTATAGCACCCGCACCACAAACAATTGTTGTATGTAGGCCGTTCATAGATCGATCGAGTTTCTCAAATCTCAATTTGATGCGTATGCTAATCTAAAATTAACAAACTAAGAGTATTTGCAGCGGAATTAAAAAACTAAAGAACCTATTTTTGTGTTTTTGTGTTTATAAAGAAAGAAACTAAAGAAAAACAAAGTAAAGATATGATTCAATACCCGCAAGTAATTGAACCTGCAGAATTCAAAGAGCCGCAACCCTTAATTTGATCCTCCGCAAAGGATTTGGAACTCACGCATGAGTTTGTCGCCCGCAAGCAACCACAAAAGAATTTGAAGGAAACT
>JBBYHQ010020626.1:0-10082 GCA_038382645.1 Spergularia azorica | reverse complement strand
TGAATTTTTTTTTGGGGGGAAACTGAATTTAGATTATTGGCAACAAACATTCGTGGCTAAAATGGGTATTTAGCAACAACTTGTAAGTTGTGGCCAAAACTTGTGGCAAAAAATCCACTTTCTTGTAGTGTCCGCGCCCAAGGCCATAGCGGACCGCGTCAAACCTCCGCGCCACGCGCCACCCTTCTTGGAGGACCACCCCAAAAGCCTGCTTCTCCGACTTGAAACGCAGCGGCGCTCCTCGGCTTCACCCACAGGACCGCGCAAAGTTTCTGTCGATTCTCCTTTTCGTCCACGAGCGATACACCTCCATACTCCCCATATAGTATGGACCATACATAGCTCCAACACCCATATTGTCGCAACCATACGTGTCTCAAGCTCCGTGCTCGAACACGGTCACGGCCAAAGCCAAAACGGTAAGATGCTCAAGACACATATTTCAACAAAAGTTCCAATCCTACGAAATCAGTCCTTATTTGGCTCTCATTAAATTACAGCTTGTTTGGTAGGAAGGAATTGCACGGAAAGAAAGGGGGGGAAGAGAAAGGAAGGGAAGAGAAAAGAAAGGGAATGAAGAGAAAGGAAGAGAATTACGATTTCGGTTGTTTGGTTGAAAAATAAAAAATCTGGAGGTTTTGGAAGGAAAATGTGTGTTTTTATGTTGTATATTTTCTTTCCTTCCAATTTCCACCGTTTTGGGCGGAAAAGAAACTCACAATTTTATGAAGAGTATTTTCCTTCCATTTAATTCCTTTCCTTTCTCCCCATTTCCTATACTTTTTTTGTAAACCAAACATTGGAAAGCTTAAAAATGACTTTCTTTTTCTTTCCTCTCCATAATAATCATTTGTGCTTAATAGTAAAATATTAACAACAAAGAAAATCTTTTGTTGCTCAAGTTCTTGGATGGCTCGCTAAGCCTTCTAAACTCTAAACTTCTTGTATGAAGTTCTAGTCCGCCTATGCAATTGTAGACCAATTCTCATTATGGGGCATCGGAATTAGGAAATAACCATTTCAACATGGGCTATGCTTCTAGAACAATAAGGCTTCCGGGGCTCGAAGGATCATGCACTGTTAAGTGACTAACCTCTTTGTGCCTTTGTTTTTGTTCTTGTAATTCATTGGTATAATTGAACCATCAAGTCTATATGGCCCATCCATGATGTCAATGGCACTAGTTTTGAGTTTTCACGGTAGTCAGTCGTGTTGTGTTAAAGTCTTTTAGACTGTAATATGTGATTGGCTGATTTCTGTGTCATTTACAGTTGCAAGTGAATGAAAGTGCCCTGGTTATGCCTGGATTGCCAGTAATGGGACTGAAAGAATCAAGGTGTAATGATTCAGGCCCATTTTACAGGTTTGGATTAATAGGAAAAAATAGGCTTAGAATCCATTACCCCCAAAAGGCCTAAAACTTTCCTCCCTCACTCCCCCAAGGAAAAATTCTCCCCTAATCTTTTCCCCCCAATCTTTCCCCCATAATCATTCCCCTCATACCAGGCAAGCTCTAAGAAGGAACTTGTACCTGATCTCCTGTCTAGCTGCTGCGACTACGTTTATAGATAAGAAGGTCGTGGCAAGAAGGAAGATGGGGGAGGAGATAGAGAAGAAGATGAAGGAGGACGAAGGCGGAAATAGAGAGGATTGTAAAGGAGGATCTAAATAGGAGGCTGGGGGAGTTAGTAGAGAGGATGATGCTGGTGGAAAAACAGAGGATGCTGGTGGAAAGAGAGAGGGAGATTGAGTGCAGAGAGAGGATTATGGCGGATAGAAAGAGGGAAAGAGAGAGAAAGTTGGATGAAAGAGAGAGGAAGTTGGAGGAACTAGATTATTAACGGTGCAGCCCAATTTCTATAACTAACAATTTGCGAGGCGAGTATCTTGTGCTTTGCACGATCTTGGTGATTATTATTCTTAGATTAAAGATTTCATATTGCTGAGAGTTGAGACATGAATTGGGACAGAATTCAGGTTGTTGGATTTCGTCATTCGTGTATAGTTTATTTTGTTGTAGGCGCCTTCCACTTGGCAACACTCTTTTGATATACTCCCTCCGTCCCCTTTTAAACACCCCATTCATTTTTTCTCGTGGATTTAGGTAGTATGGTTTGTTTATTATTGTTGGAGATAATGAGGGGTTTGTTTATTATTGTTGAAGATAATGGGTGGTTTGTTTATTTTTTTTTTTGAGATAGTGGAGGTTTGATGTGTGATGAAAACTTACCCCATTTAAAAAGTTTTGAAATGGGGTGTTTAAAGAAAGACACCCCGAATAGGGAAGTGGGGTGTTTAAAGGGGGACGGAGGGAGTAGACGTATAGTACTCTTTTAGACGCGAACAGGTCCAAGGCGCGTGTATGAGCGCAATGACGCCAGCCGGCCAACCACTTGTGTTGTGCTCTTGATTATTTCATAGCTAATCCTCCTTTAATCTGGCTTCTTTGTCTGTACGAAATGCCTGAGTCTGAGCCTTCACTATGTGTTGCTACTTTACGGCCATTCGTAGAGAACTCGGCATCATGTATGCTACTCTGTTCTTTTTAATTATGAGATGTATGGTACTCTGTTGGAACATGTTTAGTGTGCGTGTTTTAGCCACCTTTCGCGTGTCATATGTGGTCATTATATACGACTTGTGTTACAAAGACATCTCTATCTATATATTACTCCCTCCGTTTGTCTAAACATAAGCACCACAAGAGCAAAAGAAGGTCATTACACTCGAAATTATTCGATACAAATGGGAGGAATGCTGAAATGTCCGACAAACTGTGATACAAATGGGAGGAATGCTGGCCATATGCCCATATAGTGATATAGAATAGTGGTAATAAGTTAGTTACTGCTACGAGGCTATAGGTATGTATGAAGAATTGAAGAGCTAAATCGTTGTTTCAGTAATTTAAAGCATATCAATGTTTCTTTTGGTGTTTATTTATTCGGGATTAAGGCGTCGGCTATAATGAGTTTGTAGCTCGTTCTCTCTTCCGATATGCCTGTGAATGTGCAAAACTCAATGTTTGGGCTTTACAACACTACTAGTTAACTTCAACTTTTCTCCGATTACATCTAAACCCGACTCGGGCCACACACCTAAGAGTGGTGTCTTAGTCTCTCATCAAAGGTGTTTGTATACAGTAGAATTTAAACTCGAGATTTCTTTTGACAGGTAGAGCTCAAGTATACTTGACCCAGTCCCTCGTTCTTAACTCGAAAATTACAGAAAAAAGGAGCACTTGAGGAGGAGCAAGTACGTAAGGTAGTGAAAGGTTAGTTTCTTAATACATTTTTTTGCTTTTGCTTTAATCTAAGACAATGCCCACATGCGAGTGCAACTGTGCAAAGTGCAACGGTAATGTATGTACTAATCCTTTTCAACAAAATTCAAAATAATCAAACAACTCGTTCCCAACGAAAAGCAATTAAAGTCGTGCTTCTCCATGTCCTAATGACTTTTCCTAGTAGCTATCATTAGGCCCTCTAGTTAGTTAGTCATTTGTTTACTAATGAGTATGAATTTATAAAGTGGGATCAATTGTACAAACTACAAATCACTAGACTTTCGTTATTACTTCTGTTAAAAAAGAAAAATAAATTGTAGATAAATTGGTTGTCTAATGTAGTTGTTAATATGAAACACTTTTAACTGTAGAACTAGGTCACGGTTTTGAATACTCCAAATGATCGGAAAGTAATTACATATCCTCGGAGAATCCTCACTTCCCTATGGACACCTTCTCCATAGTTACAAATCAAATACTCGTGTTAATTTGCATTTCCTAATTTTCTTCTAACAACATCGGGTTCTAGTTGCTCCATTTATATGAACCCTGGTACATAGTAGGATTGAAATGAATGCTCCGGGCTCCGGCAATCTACTATCGTTGCTTACCACTTACACTCCTATCAATTTAGAGTGTTGGAAGACTCAGTTGGAGTGCCAATAGTCTCATTTTAACTTAAAATACTTTACTATCAAGCATTAAATACAAACTACTATCGTTCATAAGTAAACTAACCTTTAATTTGTGTTTCTTCGATTCAGCAAAACAAAATGTCAACTTTAAAAAAAAAACCGAATAAATAACGTTTGTTGTAAAATAATTTGAACCCTAAGTAGAGTAGTGGGTCCGAATAACTAACCCGTAAGTTGGACAAAGAGTGAACCAACTTTTTCATCATACTTAAACAATGACATCCTTCCCTCCCCCACAATATTTTCCCACTAACTACAAACGACGGTCCCACTTCATTTCTTCCTTTTTATTCAAATTTCAAATTTAAAACTTCCAAAAAACATTAATCAAAAAATTTGGAGCATTGCATTTGCATACTCCCATAGAAAAGAGTAAAGCAAAGGAGAAGAGTAACAGTCCCTTCTTCATCACGCTTGAAAAGTGTGGTTTCATTTGTAAATTTTCGCAGCAAAATTGGCTATGGCTGAACCTACCTGTGTCATGCACCCTTTCTCTTACACTTCTCCTACATTCCCTGATCCCATAACCCCTCAGGTTAGTTATTCTTCATTCACTTCGTTTCGTTCTTTTTACGACTTTAATGATAATGCGTCATTAGGTGGTTAACTGGTTACGGGTTAATATTAAGACGTAGTGTAATTGGTAGTAGACATTTTACGTGATGGTTGCGTTAAACACGACTTTTAATATATTATGATGATCGACAGGAAAACAGCAACAGCAACAGCAGCAGCATAATGTCGTGTGGGATAGGAGAGTCTGTTTCATTTGGTAGATTTATGCAAGATAATTTAGAATGGGAAAGATGGTCTTCTTTCAACACTAGTAGTAACAAAAGCAAGCATGTTGAAGAGGCTGCCAAGTATTCTAGACCGGGTTCTGTTGCTCAAAAGAAGGCTTATTTTGAAGCTCATTTTAAGAGGATTGCTGCTCTTAAAGCGGCCGCTTTACTTGATCAACAGTCAAATGCTCTTACAGAAAACCACCCCTCTACCAAAGACGGCGAGGAGGTTGTTAATACGCTGCACGAGGTGCAGAACTTAGACGTAGATGTAGTTGAAAAAGTTGAGGATGAAAGTGAGGATGAGGATGGAAGTGTATATTCAGCTGTTGAGGAGACTGAATTGAATGAGCGTGTTGGTGAAGATGTCGATTTGATAGAACCAGTGAGATCGTCTTACCAGAGGGATATGAACTCTGTTCCTGCAAAGGATGAAGAAGCTTCTAGGGGAAGTAATGAGAATCATCAGCAGCCATGTGATACCATTCAGAGGGACAAGCCTCCTTTGCAGGTGACATTCGTTTTCTTGTTTTCGAGTTAAATGTTCGCTTTACGCATTGTTTTGTGAAGAGGTAGATCCAACTGATTAACTGAACAGGAAAAATTATTTTACCAGAAGGATATGAACATTGTTCCCCCAAAGGAGGAAGAAACTTCTAGTAGAAGTTATGAGAATCAGTCATGTGGCATCATTCAGAGGGATAAGCCTCCTTTGCAGGTGACATTCTTTTCTTTGGTTTCGAGTCAAATGTTGGGATTACACAATATGCAGTGTTGTGTTTTTATGTTTTTTTCACTGGGGAGCACGTATGTCGAAAATAATTATCGACTGATAGGTAGGACGAGATGAGAATTTAAGGTTTTGTGGTGAGCTCGTATAGTAAAAAAAAAAAAACATTAAGGTGTAAACTTACGTCAAAACCTTAAAGGCTCACCACGTCTTAGTAGCCGAGTTTGATCTCTTTTATTATTCTTCCAAGTGTAACATTTTTGTACTATTGGATATTGTAGAAGAAAAGTGGTTTGATTGAGGAAGACACCGTATCAATAGTGAAGAAGAATCCACCACTTTCATCATACATGTCACCAACAATTGGAGGAAGAGGCAGATCACCTTTGTATTCGGAATCTAGTACGATATATGCAGGGTCAGTTTATCCAGGAAAGGAAAACTATGCCACCCCGATCAAGAAGAAGACTAATGTCACTGATACAGACAAGAAGAAAACTCCACTTCGCTTGTCGATTAATCGAGAAATTAACAGACTTATGTCACCAGTTATCAGGAAAATTGGACATTCTTCTAAAGTTTCCAAAGACTGCTCCACTCCCTTGAAGACTCCTTCCAAGGTCTTGCCATTTGCTGTTAGCAATGCTCGTTTACATCTGTTTTCGAGTTTTCTGCACGATTATTGACTCGGGTTTGTTATGAACAAAATGCAGACTGTGAATGGTGCAGTGGAATCTCCTCGGAAAACTCCTGCAAGAGGGTAATGCTTCTCACAGTTTTCATGATCAGTTCATCAGGATTATACCAAAATTTATGCTTGGCAGCTGAAACATAGCTGATTTTTTCGAGTATTTAGAATAATGCTTCTGGCAAATTACACTTGTTATAGGGTACGAAGTCTCCTTGACTCGTTTACTGGTGATAACAAAGCTTCAGGATCAAGATGGCACATATTTTCTTCGGAGTAAGTGTACTCGAACATGTTTACTTCCTGCTTCCCTTCTGCTGTACTATGTGTATTTTCTCTTTTTATTGACTGCGTAATTCTCACAGCGTCATGGGTACTGATGCTTATGAACTTCAGTTTTGGTGTCGAATCACTATAATAAGAACGCAAAATCTTGTATAAGTCGGTTTGATCATAACCATTGACATATTTTGATATTTCAGCGCGTCCATGTCCCCAAGTACTGGTAGACACAGGTTAAGCTCACCAATTATTCCGAATTCATTCTGTTTGAGTGGAGACAGAGCTGGAAGAAGAAAGCAGGCAATGTCCTCAATACTTTGTTACACTAAAGTCTAGTTAATTCAGTAAACATTATGCTTAATCTAACCGTTCTTACTATTATGCAGAAGCTTGAAGAGAAATTCAATGCCACAACTACAGAAAGGCCACCACAGCCATCAAAATTCAAGGTTACTCCTGCACAATATATGTTTCGACTCATTAGCCTGTTAATACTCTGAACTACTGCATGATTAGACTTTGGTAAGACGGTCTTACAGTCTGACGATGTGAAAACTGAACATTTGGTGGGTGACCTTAGAGATCCAGTAGTTGAAACTTCACCCAACTAGGATCGTCTTACCCAAAAATTAGGAGTAATAAATTTTAGTCCTGGTAACTTCTATTGCTTCCACGCCGATATCATTAGAGTAGAGAAAAGAACATGAGATGGTAAAAATAATGATACAATAAGTTCGAAGAAAGTAAGTTTATGATGATTAACTCAACAAATGGGTGGGTTATCACTACCTAAGTAACCAAACAAATCATTATGTCCATCTTGCCAGATTCAACTGTAAAGTAAACTTTTTTTTTTGCTACAGATGTGCTTACCATACCATCTTACTTGATGTTACAGGAAAAAGCTGAAGCGGAACTTAACAAATTACGCCAAAGCTTTTGATTCAAGGCTCCTATGTCATCACCTGACCACTATAAAGAAACTGAAACACTGAGAAGTCCTGAACAAAAGGTTATCTTAAACCTTTCTCTTCATATATGCTATGATTGCTGCTGAATTATTATTGCCTGCACAACTGCACATACACTAGGGAAAAAATAAAAATATCATTAAGAATTTAGAATAATTCGGTACAAACTACACAGTATATAGGACTGCCTGTCCAACACCGTCACATCACTCATCTCGGACCTAGAGTAGCACTCTAAATGAATATGTTACAAGATAGGAGACGAAACAGGTGCTTGATCCGTTCTCAGTCCCACAAAGGCCAATGCTCATCAGTCATAAGTCATCACGCTCTAAGTTTCGAAAGATTGCCAGCCAACTGGTTACAGCATGTCAAGACATTGCCATAAGTTTCGAAAGAATCCTGTTCCATCTGATTTGCCCACCTTTCTTACAGAAAACTCAACATTTTCGCTACTTTCTCTACCAGTAGTACACTCTTATTTTAATCATGCTTTCTGCCTTTCTCAGCTTTTTATCCTCCATATAGTTTTGAATGACCACCTTGCTTAACTGGTTAAGTACACCTGTTGACTGTTGTTCTATTGTCTAAGCTGTACAACATCGTTTTAAAGCTCTAATTGCATGATATATTTCGGAGCTCCTGCTGTTACGACTTCACTGATTCAATACATACATTGCTCTATTGTCTTTGGCATTCACTGATTCAATACGTACGACACTTCTGTTTTCGAGTTGTTCCCTAAACTATTTAACAGCAAACGTACACGTTCATAACTTCATATCATCTTTACACAGGATGACTCCACACAAGGCAAGTCCCCCAAGGTCAGGAAACAGCCTACTAGGAGCACATTACAAAGTAAAGTCTCGTTACCACCACGAAGACCAGCTATCACCAAACAAAGTACCTCCAAGAATGTACAACAGAACAAGTACTCATCAGCATTGCTGCGGACCAGAAAAACATCTGGCTAACGATTTTCATAGTGATTTTTCGATATTTTCATATTGATGATGATGGGATGCAACAAACAAGCTCCCTTGGCAACTATTACATTGATTCCTCTGTAAAATCGACATGGTTTAGCTGACTCCCACAACCGCTGAAAAGTCTGTACACGAAGCAGTTGAAGTACTTCTTCAATGGCACATTACTTCGATGGATATTCCTGGAGTGCATTGTCTGGTTTTTACAGTGTAATACAAGGCTACCTGTATGTTACAGTAAGGAGTATCTACAAATGTCTAAATCCTAATTGCACATGTATATTAATTGTAGATCAACTTCTTAAACAAAAACAACGTAGATCAAATTCTAATTTGTAGAATTAAATCATCCTTTTGTTCATTTCTTTTTAAACCTACTGGAGTATATGTTATCAAACTCGCTTATATATTGAAAGGATGTTCATTGTTGCGAATCATATCGATGTTTAGAGAACATTCGACCTTCTTGGCCCCCTTACCTCGCCATAAAGGGGAGCCACCGTGGCATTGATATTGTTGTTTATTTGCGGTCAGGCCTAAATAACGTGTGCTACACACAACACAAATGTGTGCCAGTCGGGTCTTACGGCATGTCTACTCAACACCAGCTACTATCATATGCTGAATGTAGATTCTGAATACTATTGGGATCAGACAATGTGATCCAAAGTTATTTGAACAATGAGTTGTGATTATTATGGAGCAAAAGGCAAAAGCGTAATGTGAGTTCCTAGTGCATGTGGAAGGGCATCATAGTTGTTTGATAAAAAGGATGAACGTAATCATTTAAACAACCATGTATGTTGGATTATTGGATATACACAGAAAATGAAGCAAGGGAGGATCTAAGATGTAGTATAATCTATCCTTGCTTCAAATTCTTAGGTATTCATCGTTAAACGTAAATGTCACGCTGAAAGGCTAGACCTTGTACGTATATAGACACAAGCAAAATTGTTTGGCAAGAAGAGCAATATATAAGTGACTTGTTTATAAGAGTACATCGTTTAGTTCCAGTGTGTGGCACAAGGAAGTGTATGACATGAGTGGCCATCTCACATGATTATATTAATGGATCGAACTTTAGGATAAAAATACTGAGTATAATTTAAAATGGACTTTACAAATCATTTTTGATCACTAATAACATTATTGTTGTGTTGATTTGGTAATGTATTAAAAAGAATGTATACTTATCACTGTTAAATTATACACGTGTACTATATGCTTCATTCATAATGTATTTTTTTATAACCGTTGAATAGTACCATTTAAATTGATAAATTCTACTCGAGACATTGCCAACTATTCCACCACGAATCATGAACTTACAAGCTACGGTGAAAAATTTGTGCACTTACGCCTCTTAATTCTTCCCATCTTTCTAATTAAACTCCACATTTTCTCAATTGTTTATGTTCCCACCATGAGTTTCACTACTCTCTTAATTCTAATATCTTTGTTTTTCCAACAAAGTAGTTATCCCTCGATTTTATCCGTTTTATTAGCTCCTAAATTCAAATTCCGCAAAATTTGAAAAAAATAAAACCTTTAGAAATGAAAGAATTAGAGTGTGTTTGGGAACAAGGATTTGATTCTCAAATCCAAATTTGACACAAATCCCATGTTTGGGAACTCAAGAATTTGAGAATTTGGATT
>JBBYHQ010020615.1:0-10082 GCA_038382645.1 Spergularia azorica | reverse complement strand
AATAAAACTCTATCAGGGTAAATTACCATGTTCACCAGATCTTATTACTGAAAACTCAGAAGTCGAGCAAGAAAACATTTATGCAGAACCCCACTTATTACTGAAAACTCAGAAGTCGAGCAAGAAAACACTTATACAAAACCCCGCTTATTACTGAAATCTCAGAAGTCGAGCAAGAAAACACTTATACAGAACCCTGCCTTTTCCTCACATATCCCAAAAGTAAAAGAGCTCACAGTAGTCCAATTAACACAGCACGGTTGGGATCAGAAGTATCAAACAGCAATACTGTTTGAAACTACTTTCAAACACCATTTGTACTCTTGGGAAGGGAAGATAAGATGATTGTTCCTTGCAATAACTTTGGAAACAAGCCACAGAGGAAATGAGGGGGGACTCGGCAAGGGAAGAAATGCAAAAGGAGAGAGGAAGGGAGGGCATGCATTTTCTCCAAAATAAGAGGGAAAATGAAGATTTTGGAGATAAAGGAAAACGAATCCCTCCTACTCAGTTCCCTTCTCTTCCCTATTATCGAAAGTCCAAGCAAGAGAAATGAAACCTTCCTGGACCCCCTGCCCCTCTTTCCAGACCCCTTATTCAAGCCCTGTAAATTCAACAGGTTTAAAAAAACAAAAAGAGAAAAATATCTTGGGACATGTTCACAAAACCCATATGAGACTATAATCTATCACGATTTACTTGCCTTTTCTAATATGCCAGGATTTAAGGCACCCCCAATGTAGTTCAATATCAAGATCCTCCCGGGTGGAGCTCGGCCAGGGAAAAGAGAAGAACTATAGATTGTTCCTGTTCAGTCCAGTTAAGAAACTGTTTAAGTCAACGGCTCTAAGCAGCAAAATTAAATCACAGTCGTACTTGACTATAGAAACAAGAAAGTGAATTACCCAAAGTTTCCACACCCTGGCTCCGAGGAATTAATTGACCAAATCCTTTAAGTTCGCCATCAATCAAGCACTCTGGTCTAATTGCTCCTTTAGGATATGAAAGCGACACTGCTGCAACGGGTGGATAGTGAAACTTTGAAAGAGCATCCGCGGCGGCACTCTGAGTAAATAAACATACAGACATTGGCAAGTAAAGAGTGAATCCTAAGTTACTTGTTTGCTCCCTGAAAATTTTCAAATTACAAATTACAAGGATACAAAAAGCAGCAACAACATTTTTTTCTTTCAGAATTCTCTCTGGCTAATAAAGAGAGAGAGCTAACATTTCAAAATGAGCCTACAAAGAGTCATAGTGCTTAATTTGGATGCACCTTCCCTGACACATGTAGCTAACAAGAGCAGCACTTCAAATCTGACAATATGATTAACCCCAAGCTTCTGTGATTGTCACTTGTCTGTGATTGCTAATAGAGTCAAAGTGCCTAGTAAAAGTATTGTCTCCTAAAACATAAAACATGCATATCTGACATCGCAAAATCGCTTCAAGCTTGTCAAAACCGTACTTACAAAATTCGTAGACTACTTAGTGAAAAGACATGCCCGTAAGACCTGAAATCATTAGACTAACGATAAATCACTAGATTACTGTGATCTAAAACCTCATGCGTCATTCACATTTGATGCCTACAGTCTCTCAAGCAAACCTATGTTTTCAGGCTAAACAAAAGAACCGATAGTGTCAGGTATAAACGATAAGAACACAGAGACAATTCAACTTGATTACTAAGACCAACAGTGCCTGCCTCATCATCATTATAATTAACAGGGTGCCTCCAACAAAATCCCCGCACCTACATGGAGTAAGGTATAGTTGTACACATTCATTTCTCTCCAAAAGAAGGCAGCTTTCAACTGACCTTTACGCAGAAGCTAGACACCCGTGGTGGAACACTAACAACCAAGCAATATATGCACCAAGCGGAAAAAACAGAAGGAAAGCAAACATCCAGAGTTCAACACAAGGCCAAGTGACATGCATTGAAACCAGCTTATCAATTTCAAAGAAGCTAAACTACTTACTGAAAGGGGACTCAGTAGGCCACTTGCAACATATGAGGGAACAGTCATCACTACACTTTTGGTCCTCAGTGTTACCAATCCCTCGGGTGTCTCATAAGTCAGATTGTATTCTCCATTTAACTTAGCAATGCTGGAAAGCTTCCAGGAGAGTTTGACTTTGTCACCCAAGCTGCAAAAGAGAAAATAAAAAGATTTATAAAAGGAGGCAACTGTAAAACAAGTATGCGTCTAAGATTGTCATGTTATTAAGGGAGACGTGGAGGAAAATGTGTGAGAGGGAAGTATAGATACCTAGCAGCAATAGTGGCAGGCAATGTAGTGAGTCCTTTACGAAAGGATCCAACAGTTTGGCCCTTTGGCTTCGGGAGGCGGCTGCAAAAGAAACCAAATGAGTGACAAAAAGTGTAAGAAGGTGTCTGGAGAAAGGTAGAAGGAGGAAGTGGGGTAGAGAAATGAAGTACATACGGATCTCGAGGGGGAGGAGGATTATTCTTGCGTTCCTGGATGGACTTGAGGGTGCCCCCAATAATAGTACCACCCTTCTCTTCCAACTTCCAGACTCTGCCAAAGGCAGCTTTCATACTCAGTTTCGCAGGATCGCCAGCATACACACCTGATGCCATTCTCACTAGTCTTAGTCCCCCACCCATGCCACTACTGATAAATCTTACAATACTAAGCTTAGAACTATTTTTCTACTTCATTCATTCATGGAATTGGAATCAAACAAGAATGAAATCAAAGGAAAGAAAGCAACCTGAGCAAAAGGGCTCAATCAAGCGCTCAAACACCTCATCACCCAAATTACGACGCACAAAGTCTTCCACAGATTCCTCGTAATCCTGTCACAACTAATAAACTGTAAATCGTAACACTTTCAACTATTTACCATACATATACATACACCAATGCCACGACCTATAGACCGTAAAGGGTACAACTTGCTGCATACATTCATAATAAAAAATCAATCACATTCAAGAGCATAACAATAGTACTCCCACTCCATTCATTTCCAGCCTTCATGTACTTTTCGGGCACACACTCTATTATAGTCAATTACACACCTCAAAGTTCGGGAACACACTCTATCATAGTTAACTACGTACCTCAAAGTTCAGGAACACACTCTAGCATAGTTAACTACACACCATAAAGCCCGTACTAAAAACAACACGTGGAAATTGTAAATTGTAACACTTTAACTGTTTACGTCACATATACATAAACCAGGCACCCCTAGGCTGTAAAGGGTACAACTTTCCGCATACATAAACTGTAACAATTTTAACTATTGAAATCACATTCACGATCATAATTATAGTACTCCCCCTCCATTCATTTCCAACCTTCACGTACATTTCGGTAGCACACACTATCATAGTTAATTACGCACCTTATAAAGTCCGTACTCAAAAACAACACGTGGAAGGTTGGATATGAACGGAGGGAGTAAATAAATAATAATAATCAATCAAATTATTACCGGAGGAGGAGGCCGCAACCCGAGAGCACCAAGAGCGGCACGAATCTTCCCGGGGAAGCTCATAAGATCAAAGAAAGGGAGGTCGGTTGGTTTCGCCGGAACCGACCGCAATTTCCCGTTCCAATAAACAAACCGCGGCGCGTCAGGATCACCCAACACCAGCTCCTCCTTCAAACCGCTGTCAACCGCCATCGTCAGCATCGCCTCCGACGGCTGAAAACTGTTCGGACCTTCCTCCCATAAATACCCCTCCGCCTCCACGGTGGTGATGTTTCCGCCGACGCGACCGTTCGCCTCCGTCACCACGAAATTCGACGACACGGCGGCGTGTTTTGTCGACAGCGCCTGCGCTATGCAAAGGGCGCTGATTCCGCCGCCGACAATTACGCAATCAACCACTCCGCCGCCGCCGACGGTGGCTATGTCCGATGCTGAGGTGGAGGATGACGACGACGTTGATGCGGTGCAGCGGATACATCCTTTTCCGGTGAATGAGATAACTGTGCGGCGGTGGTTTTCGCCGGATTTATGCCGGAAAGTTGTGGCCGGAATACCACTCCATTTCCAAGACGCCGTCGTCGTGCTGCTCATCACTCTCTCACTCTTTAGCTTCTTCCTCACGATTTCGTCTATCTATCCTTATCTTCTCTCACTTTCCCACCATTTTCCTCTTTTTTCCCGTGAAATACAAAATTATTCACATTTTTACTGAGTTTATTTACTTTAGGATGCAACGTGGTAAATTTTGTTGCGCTGGGGGTAAAAAACGAGTAAAAAGAAACCGCAACATTTTAGGTCACTGAGATAGTTTTCACATACTAGTATGTTGGGTTGGGACCATTCGATTTAATAGTAACCGTTTCACTTGAGAAGAATATGAGATTGCCCAAATGTAAATAATTGATGGGGTTACGGAGCAACAATTTATAATTGGTATACAAATTATCATGTAACGGGTTTTTTAATAATGAAAAATAACGGGTTTCTTGGTCATGGTTTATAGGGTAAGTTTTTACTTTAGAATACAACGTGGTTATTTTTTGCAGCGCTCGGGTAAGAAACAAGTAATTTAAACCGCAATAATTTTCGGTCAGCAAAACACTCTAAAAGCTCGATGATAAGTTTATCGATTGTAGAGATTTCACCCTTACTTTTTATTGTGGCAATTTAGCCTCATATGTTTGATGGGTTTTTTTAGGGGAATGTTTGATGGTTAGTCCAATTAATCCTCTAATGCTAGGAAAATGCCAACAATTAATCAAACAAAACCCCGTTGTTCATTATACACAAAATTCCCAAAATCATGTTCTATATACTACTGAATACCATGAGTTCCATCTCCATTATTTTGAGTGCAAGCAATTATGAAGCGTTGTGAAAACTTTAGGCAGCATCGTCTGAGAGTGGTTGCACCATAGCCACAAGCGAAAATCGCTTCTACGGCAGTGGATCACCACGCCACAACAACATCAATTCATTCCGGCCAACATTCAGATTAGTATCCTCTTTTTGTAATTAATTTTCTTTTGTAATTTCAAAGTTCACATGTTTTCCTTTCTTGGTGTTCAAAGTTCACATGTTTTTCACTAATTTTCAAACTTTTTATTTATTTTGAAGACTTTCTAAAAACTTTAGTCGAAAGTTTTTCAGCATTTCTAAATGGTTCACAACGTTTTTGAATTTTTATGGCGCGCATAAGACAGTTACTAGACGACGATTCATGTTAGCCGACCCCAAATCATTTTGGGAATAAGGCTCAGATGTTGTTCTTGTTGTTGTTGTAATTTCAATTTCAATTAGTTAGGCTCTGTTTGATAGGACTGCATCTTTTAGATCTGATCTGATTTGATTTGATTGCTCCTGATCTGATATGATCTGATTTGAATGGCTTTGAACTGATCTAATCTGATCTGAATTAGTTGAAAAATTCATTGAATATCAACGAATTAGTATCAATAATGGACCAAATTTTTTGATCGTTAATTGAGCAATTATGATCTGAATGACTCTGATCTGATCTGATTTGATTTGAATGACTCTGATCTGATCAGATTTGATTTGAATGACTCTGAACTGATCTGAGAACTACTTTGACTAAGTCCTATCAAACAGAGCCTTAGCAGTAGCAATTTTACCAACATGTAAGATGTAGTGCACCGGAAGAGGGTTTAGGGTTTGCAATGACTTGTTTCTTGACCGATGGTTGGAGGGTGGCAAAAGGGTTGTGACAGGTTGAGGAAGGTTTTTTCATTTGAATAGACTAAATTACCCCTGATTGTGGCATAAAATGTTTGATATGCCCCTGCGATTGACAAGAGCATTTTGGGCCTTCCAAACGAAAGCCCAATCCAGCTCAACTTGGTAGGGTTTGATGTTAGCTGGAGTGAGTATATATATAAACTTTTTTTCAACTTCACAGCTTCCGTTTCGTCATTCCATCACAGCTTAGAAAAATCTTAATTTCATTTATTCGTCTCCCGTTCTCTGACAAAAATAAAAAATAAAAAAAATCATGGCCGCGACAAGAAACCAGTAACTTACGCTAAGCCTGACCCTCTTCCGGCGGGTTTTTCAATCATGGTGTTCAAAGTTTTGGCCGCATATGTGCCGATGATGCCCAGACGTTCGACTTTTCCGATCTACTTGATGGGAACGTTCAGACTTTTTGTCACGCTGACCCCTCTATCAAGAGACAGCACGTGTTGAAGTTCGAACGAGATGGGAACGCAATCAAGATCATGAAACATTGGCGCAAGTTCTTTATTTTAGAAGGAGTTAAGATTGGCGACGTCATTGAATTGTGACAAAATTTATGATACGTGTCACAATTTGAGAAAAGATTTTGTTAGTTCTCGAAGTTTAAAATCACGTAATGAAAAGAAATTAATTATGTCATTAATGGAAACCGTTTGACACTACGTTCATTTCAATATAAGCCTCTTTTTACAAAATTGAGAAGTTATACTCAATAATTAGATATGTATTTATGAGATGTTATATAAAATTTTTTGGTGACATCTCATAATTTTGTGTCAAATATCAAATAATTACTATAATATTTTTTTATAGAGTGATCTAAGGGCATACCAATCCTTATTGTCAAAATGATTTGGGGTCGGCTAACATGAATCCTCACCTAGTAACTGTCTTCTGTAGGCCATAAAATTTCAAAAACGTTGTAAACCATTTAGAAATATTGAAACACTTTCAAAAGAAGTTTTATAAAGTCATCAAAATAAATAAAAAGGTTTGAAAAATATTAAAAAAACATATGAACTTTGAACACGAGGTAAATAAAAGTTTTGGGAAAAGAGTTAGGAAAACCAAACAAAGAAACCAAAAAGAGTCAAATTAAAGTCATCCGCATAGATAGAGTCTCTCCACACCGCCTTATCCAACACCATACTCTCTTCAAGCCCTAGGAAACTCATATAATTTCTAATCACCCTCATCCAAGTCGTTTTGGGTCTTCCCAGACCCAAACTAATATTATCACTTCCCCACCCTTCTACTCTTCTAACCGGCGCGTCACTAGGTCTCCTTCTCACATGGTCATACCAACTCAGTCGGTTCTCCATCATCTTGTCCCTGATGGGTGCTACCCCTACTTTCTCCCTAACAATTTCAGTTCTTAACCGATCACGTCTTGTATATCCACACATTCACCGTAGCATGCGCATCTCCGTCACACTCATCTTATGAACGTGACACTGTTTAAGGACCCAACATTCCGTGCCATATAACAGTGCTGGCGTAAAATAGGTACTAAATACAGGAGTACATGATTAGCTTATACGTCATACATGCATCTCCATCGAAGTTTTTACATTTTCATTTCTAGAAATACAAAGAACAAAAGAATGAATCCTAAATATTGGACGTTGAAGATGGGATACATCATAAGTTTGCAAATAGATTAAAATTCACAAGGGATGTCTTAAAGAGGATCCACAGCTTGTTGAATAACACAATTTGGATAACTTTATGTACATTGTTAGTCGCTTTTTTTTTTTTTTTCATTCCCTCCTGATTTTCGAGAGTATTTGTCCCTTTTTTCATGTACTGAAGATAAATTCAATAATGAACTTGTAATTGAGAAAAGTTTCAGAAATTATACTATTACTGAAAATAGCTGTCAAATAAAAAGAGGGGTTATATTGTACAATTAGAAGTTAGGTGTTAAATTGCACAATTAATAGGTAAAAGTGTTGGGGGTAAATTGCTACTATCGCCGTTTTCACAATTTCACCTATGTTGGGACAATTCGATTTACAATATGAGATTGATCAAATGTGGATAATTGTTGAGACTATGGAGCAACATTTGGTACACAAATCTATCATGTAACAGGTTATTTAATAATGAAATTTTTCGCTCATTAGCATGAACTATACTTAAGTTTTCTTGGCCTTGATTTGGGGAAGACCATCAACCATTTTGGTTGCGATAGAGCCCCCACGTTCTTAATTTTAATGTCAACTTTAATAGCACTTGTCTATAGGTGTTAAAGATCGACATTTGTTTGTCCGTTGATAATTGATTCTTTGATGGTTTATTAAATGATTACAATATAAAATCGTCTTCTATAACCCTCCGTATTTCTGGTTGTCTTAAAACTCACATGAATCACACCATCTACTCTTTCATTTACTCATTTACCCCTCATTTTGTCATCTATTTTCTAAAATACTCCGTAAAAGTTATCAAGAGAGGCAAAAAAGGGCAGGCTCCACTCCAAGAGACATTCAAATTTCAAAAATAGAAGGCCGTTGTAATTGCAAGTCTTCTTCTTCTTCCTTCTTCAACACAGTGAGTACCTCTTTTTGTTTGAGTCTCTGATAACTTATACACCAATGTATATCCTCCGAAGGAGGCACGGATGGCAGCTTCCTCTACACCCTTTACAGGTACCATCCCAATTCTCAAACACCCTTCTTCTCTTCCACCCTTCTTCTTCTTTTTCTCCTACTTGTAATTTTATTGTAGCTAAAAAATGCTGATGCTTTAGTAAATGACCCAAAAAGATTTTCTACGGAACCAATTACGCTAAACGGGTACTCGGGTTTTGGTTTGTTTGTTTGTTTGTTTGTTCAGATGGTAGGAATGGGAGTGTACATTTTGCTAGTGGCAACCTTCTACTTGTTTGTGGGTCCATTTGTAGGCAATCGTATAGCTTCTATCATCGTCCTAGCTATCCATTCTTCCCTGGTACGTCTTCAGATTACGCGTATTAAATACGCGTTTTAACTAACAGAGAGTGAGAAGTATTTCTAAATAAAAGCTGACAATTTGATTATTGAACTGAGATTTCAGGCTGTATCAGTGATGGGTCTGTTTATCAGGTGTACTGCCACTGATCCGTCTGATAAGACTAGACAGCATAGGAACCGGAACCAGAAGCGTAAGAAGAGAAAGAAATCGCCCTCCTCGAAACTTAATTACCGGTTTTTGCTGCGGCAGATGGTGGTTAGGATGGAAAGGAACATCCTTAACAAATGCATCAGGAGGAAATACCTGCACCTGCAGCAACAGCAGCATCCTAGTAATCTTCACCTGCAGCCGTTACTGCTGCCTTTCCCGGCCTCGCTTGTTACTAAGGATGATTACCCTCCCCTCAACGACAACGACAACAACAACAACAATGACAATGATAAAGATGAACTGTCTTTTTGCTCCCTGTGTAACTTTCAAGTTCAGAAACACAGTAAGCATTGCAGGACCTGTAATCGCTGTGTTGACGGGTTTGATCACCATTGCCGGGTCAGTCATTGTTATAAATTTCGCACCTCATTATAGGGTTTTCACAACTTTCAACTTTTAATTGCTCATATATGACGGTTTCATATGATGGTTCATGTTAACTAAACCCGAGTCATTTTGGGTTTAAGGCTTTGTTGTCGTTGTTGCTAATCTTCATTCTCCAGCTTATAATAATTCTGCACCACAGTGGTTGAACAATTGTGTGGGGAGAAGGAATTACACCACATTCATCTTCTTGATGATATCTCTCTTGCTCATGGTATGTACTGATGTACATCAATCCTTGGTGGTTCTAGTTCTTGTCACTTCTCTTTACGAATTTCAATCCAACTCTCTAATTATGCTGACTTTAATCTGTTTGATTGCAGCTTCTTATGGAAGGAGGATCATCAATTGCGGTTTTCATTCGCTGTTTTGCTGATAAGAAAGGGATTGAGCAGGAATTGGCCACACAATTTCATCTCAGTTTTCGTAGAGGACAAGGACTGCTGATAGCATTCTCTGTATGTTTTCTGTCACCTCTTTGTTCATCCGTGAACACGAAACCATCAGTTACTTATCTGTTTCGGTATTGCAGGTGTTCTTGTTTGTGATCACAGCATACGGTTCTGCAGCACTGTCTCAGCTCCTTTTCTTTCATATACTCCTCATCCGGAAGGTACTAACCCTTAGCTTTGACATGATACATTCACAAAACCAGGTCTGAATTCCAGTATTTTTAGTATGCAAATCTATGCTTTGCAGGGAATGAGAACATATGATTACATACTGGCCATGAAGGAGGCAAATCAATTCAATGTATCGGAATCATTCAGTGATTCGGATTTCTCATCAGATGATAACAGCGAACC
>JBBYHQ010020594.1:0-10083 GCA_038382645.1 Spergularia azorica | reverse complement strand
CCGTCGCTCTTCTTAATTTTACCCGTCAGTAGAGCTGTTGGCTGCTCAATATTGTTCTTTGCACACCATTGAAATATGAGGCTCCTTAGCACATAGTTGGGTGTCAGCGTGAAGTTTTGGAGCTTTTGCTGAGTTTTTGGACAGGTAACATTGCCAGAATCGATCCATCTTTGTATGTACGAGCGCTCATAGGTCTGCGAGACAGTAACCTTGATTAAGGGGTACGCATAGCAGAAAGATAGTTGGACGTAAAGACACAGAAGAGCAAAAATAATAGTTGAAACCAATGAAACTAGACCATAGCTTCAGCCATCAGTTGCTTTAGAAGTAAAGTCTGGGATCCTAATTTCCTCTGTTCACAAGCTAGTATAATGGACGAACAAAGACAAGTGATCCAAAACCTTATGACAAACCATATGTCGTCCAAACAAACTAATTCTTGTTTATCGCTTAACTTATTACCTTCTCCCCTTAATCTAGCATGTACGCAAATCACAACAGAACAACTAGTTTTAATGGTAAAACTGATGATTAATGGTAAAATAAAAAATACCTGTCCAGTGGCCACAATCACCGGGTCTCTCATGATCTCAAGAGAAATTGGGCATAAGAAATCTTCAGGAAAGGCCACAGAGTCAGATTTCTTGCTCTCCTCTTGATTTTCTTCAGGCACATTTTCGCTTGTGTCCATGTCAACTTCAGCATCAGTTGATGCACAACCTGCAGAGGATATTTCCCCCATGTCTGCCTCGTGAAGGGTCTGGTCTCCCGATGAGTTACCTTGGGAAAGAGGCTTCACTTTGAGCTTAACTCCATGATCAATGTTACCTGAGTTTCCTATATGTAAACTCCCAATTCCTTTGTTCCCAGATTGTAGCAATTCCATCTCATTAAGTAGAGGCTGAGATGCAGCACGACTTATTTTGCTGGAATTGACAGGGCCATATCTTTCAGTAGCTCGTTTCAATTGGGTTCTCACCAACTCAACCTATTGAAGAATTTCAGGTTATTCCCGATCATTTATTCGTGATGAGATGATTGCAGGAATCATTGAGGAATTATTACCTGCTCCTGAACCTCTTCCGAGACACCAAACTGTTCATAAGGAATGTTTGCCAATGCCTTCTCCAGTTTCCACGTGACACATTGAAACTGAAATGCAACTCTCTTGGAAGCACCATCCTTGAAATACAGAAACAAAAAGTTCAGAGAAGCACGCACCGCTATAAATCCCAGCCCGTGTCATACAAGATAACAGCAAAAACACAGCTGAATCAATTTTAAGTATGATCTGTAAGAGACACTATACTATAGTCATTAACACAAATTCAAACCGAAAAAAAGTACGAGCTGTTGTTATAATTGTACAACAAAACGATCAATTACCCTAACCTTGAAACCATTGTCCACCACCAAAAAAACCCCAATTCACTTTCAGACAGTGTCTGATACCCACATATTTGTTAACTACGATCTAAATTTTAATTCACTCCTTCAAATTGGAGAAATTTCAAAAACTCTAACCCTCATGCAAAATCACCAGTCCAGCATTAGGTCCGCAGTCCTACAACAGCTACACGAAGCAATGCATTAGGTCCACGGTTCTTCAGTAGACCCGGCTGATCACTATCTAATCTAATCTAATTGAATCCCCCATGAAAAAAAAGACACACTTGACTAGACCAATTCAAATTAGGCGTCCTTGAAACTGAAATGCTACTTGTTATTAATAAGTTTAATTTATAAAACACTCCAAATCAAGCAGACTCGATCTCTATAGTTTATACACTTTGCATCACTCCACTAATTCCGATTCCTTGCCGGCCAAAACCCGTAAATATTGCTCTTGCGACTCCCTTTAAACCAATTAGCAACTAACCACATCCCAGGAGACACACTATAACACTAACCAATGTTATCATAACAATATTTCAACACGAACTAAACTATCGTATGAGACGGTCTCACAATAACTTATTGTTTCGAATTACGTATCCGAAAGTTAAATTAAAACATAACATGAGCTAAAAAGAAGCTAAAAATGACGAGATCTAAATAAAATAAAATAAAAAACTTACTTCAGTAGGATCAAAGCTAGAAGCAGCTAACAACAAGCGCTTAGCATCTTGAAGAGAGAGAAAAAGACCAAAGAAGCACCCACACGACGCCGCCGACGAAGAAGATGAAGACGAAGTAGAAGACGAGCAATCCGACGGCTGAGAATAATCACTGCTGGTGGTGGAGTCCTGGATCTCCTCTACCAAATGAGACAGCAACGAAATCCGACGGCCAAGATCAGTGCAATCCTTTCTAAACAATTCAATAAACCCGCCATTTCCGGCGATCTTAACGATGTCGTTTATGACGTGGCGAAGGTTGTCGGTGAGATCCTCTCCGTCCATTGCGGCGGCGGAGCGTGGCGGCGGCGGAGGAAGTGGTGGGTCCCGGGGAGGAGAGAATATTCATGAAGAAGATATCAGAGGAAGATGAGGAGAGAGGAGAGAAGAAGAGTGGGAAATGTGGAGAGAGAGGTGGTGGTGCTGCTGCTGTTGGAGCACATGGTGGGGTCCTCAGGAAATGAGAGAGAGTGGACACAATGAGAGAAGATGAAGAGTTGAAGAGAGTGTGTTTGTGTTGTGTGTGTGTTTGTTAAGTTATCAGACAGAAGAAGCCGAGATTCTCGGGGGTGTAATCATAACACAAAGTTATCAACTCTACTTTTCATCTTTACTATTTATGTAAAGTCTTACACTTTATAGTTTTGTTTTTTACTTCGAGTAACAAACAAACAAACAAACAACATATGACTTTTACGGTCAACAGTCAAAACTGTATTCTTGTACTTTGTAGTCAAAGTCCTTTCACTCATTTTGTCCCCTTGTTTAAGTAGTAAATACAAGTGGTTGTCACTCTTTGAACGATGACATGTCTTTTGTGTTTATGATTAATGATCGATATCATATCAAATGTATTGTTAATGGAGTTGAAGTTGAGAAAAAATCGATTGGTCATTTAGATTAAGAAAAACATTGGATGATTTATAATAATAATTGTTGTTAATCATGCGGATGCGATCATCTTATGTACTCCGTAGTTTCTTGTTATATAGATTGTACAGTAGTTAGATTGAAGATTGTGGTACAGGAAGGAAAAAAGCTTGCTCGTGTTTTGTTCTTTGGTAACGTATGCATCGATCAACCAATAAATTTTGTAGCGAGGAAGCAAGGGTATACGGGACATTGAACGCGGGATAATCTATAACTAATTAAACGGACTTAACTCCAAATCAATGAGTCAATTTTACTCGAAACAAACATGTTCATGTATTCTTATTATCCGTAAGTCATTTTCATTTTGGGTAGAAAGTAATTACTCATGGCCAATGTGTCATGGGTGGTATTTGTTGTGGAGGACATTGTTTTAGTTTGTATGGAGTGAGAATAACCGACTTGGGCCGGGGAAGACAGTTGGATTGCGAATATTATGAATTGGATTTTATATTTTAGAACAAGAAGTTCAACCGACGGCTGTTTGTGCTGGAAAGTTGATGTGTTTTTTGCTTCTTTTTGTTAGTTAGAATTAAAATTTGATGCTCTGGTTGAAATTAAGGCATTGTACATCTGGCACAATTATTTGATGTGAATCAACAAGTTAGGTACTTTGCTCCATACCCTTGGGCGTGTGGACTTTTTGATACTCATGATATGTTTCTCCCCTAAATCTTGCAAAGAGATCATTGCACCCGAAATTAAGGGTGAAGTTAAAACAATAAGATTCATAAATTAGGGCGGTGACATTAAAGTAATTCCACAAAATGCCTATGAGGTAGCGTTTGGGAACCCGGAGTTCATTTTATTTGATGGATTTCAATTCTAAAAATTGAATTCTTGGATTTCAATTCCAATTTCAATTCCCATGAATCGTTTGGGCACCCCCACTCGTGTTTGGAGATCCTTGGAATTGAATTTGGATTTTGAAAATTTAAAATCGAATTTCCCCCAAATCGAATTTCTCCCCAAATTGATTTTCCTCCAAATCGAAATCGAATTTCCCCCAAATAAATCAAACTTTAATTCGATAATTCAATCAAAAACTAATCAATCAAAATTAATTCGATAATTCAATCAACCTTTGATAATTCAATCACAATTTAATCGATAAACCAGTTGAATATTTAACCATTATTTCAATGGAAAAATCGGAGACGAGAGAGAAGGGGAAGAGGCCGGCGACGACGAGTATGAGGAGGCGGTGACGGTGACGGCGAGGAGGCGGCAACGGCGATGTGCCGAGGATGAGGAGAGAGAGTGTGTCGAGGATGAGGAGAGAGAATGTGTCGAGAGAAGTTTGATGGGAAATGAAATGATGGGTTTTCTGATGGGATTGTAATGGGTTGATTTACATTGGGTTAGAATTGGGCCAATTCCAATTCCAATTCCAATTCTTTGGGTTTCCCAAACACCAGATTAGGGCCAAACACCAGAATTGGCCCAATTCTGGAATTGAATTCCAATTCCAAGTATTCAAACATAGCATGAGTTTAATTCTAAGTTTCTCAATATAAATTTGAGGGACTTAAAATTTATATGAGAAGTTCTACTTCCCAATAAACTAACTACTACGACAAATTCTCAGGAATTAACTATGGAGTATTTAGTTCCCATATAGGAATTCAGACTGAGTTCTCTTCTCATATTTTGTTTGTTTACCCTACTATAATTTTCATATTAAGTGCTTAAAATACTAGTTATCCTCAATTTATGTTAGAAGCTAATTTAAGAAAGTCCAAGAGAAGCAGTAGTTAGAGGGTAAAATAGTATTGTAAAGCATAAGAATTGTGATTTACCATAGAGGGGAGTGGGTAACTGAATTCCTCCACTTTTATAAAATAAGGCATCTATATACCTCTACAAGAACTTATTTCCTAGGAAAAGGAAATTCATATGGCATTAAAGGGCATCCAAACAAGCCCTAAAAACAAACAAATACTCCCTCCGTCTTCCTTAAAACACGGTCTCACCACATAAGTTATGCACTTCTGCTGCGATCATTATATAGGCGGATGTAAGGGGTGCATATGTGCATTGAGGTAGTATAGCTACACGCGAGAACTTTTCAACAAAGTTTAGCTGATTAGCTCTTCAATTAATTAATTTCATATTTTTGGAGGACTTCACTCTCTGTGAGAACACTTGTTTTCATGAGAATGGTCCATTGTGCCATAACAACGACATTTAAGGTTGAAAGTCTACTATACTATAAGTGAACAAACTTTTGGACATGGAAGCTATACTTACTAATTTGTTACCATCACCGATTGAGAGATTTTAAGATGAATTACTTGGGTATATGTTCAAGTAAAGGAAATTGATACATGCTAAGGCACGATAAAAAAAAAAAGGTGTTGATTCATGATAAGGCTTTATACATACTATGGGCAAAATAAGTTGGACATACACATATAAATATTATTCAATTTATGGTAAAGGACTCCTATTTCGAACATTAGTCACTTACAGGCTGTGAAATGAAGTAAGAAAGACAAGTTGAACTCGAGATACACAATAAGTTTTGAACCTCTATTTGACAATGATGGTGAGTTGAATTATGGATTTAACATTAGTATATGTCTTCTGTGATCCATGGACTAAGGAGTGTTATTTTAAGGACATGTTTACTATAACAGTCCGTTCCACCGTCCGTCGCAACACAACCCAATAAGATGGGTAGTCACCTCTTAGGCCCATATATCCTCTCCGGACTCTAAAAGGTGAAGGCCTTGTTGGTAGTAAGATGGTAGGAATCTATTATCAACGGATCATATGAGCCTTAATTTTCACAATGTGGGACAAATCAACTCCATAAACCACTTTCCATATTCCGTAGTGTTACAAACTCCCCACTTAAAGAACGCGACCATTCCATACCAACATCAACACAGGTCCAAGATCTCCCCGCTAGACGGCTGACCTGGGCCTTGCCCCAGCACTCAGCACGCGGTCGCAGAGTTGCTCTGATACCATCTGTAACAGCCCGTTCCACCGTCCGTCGCAACACAACCCAATAAGATGGGTAGTCACCTCTTAGGCCCATATATCTTCTCCGGACTCTAAAAGGTGAAGACCTTGTTGATAGTAAGATGGTAGGAGTCTATTATCAACTGATCATATGAGCCTTAATTTTCACAATGTGGGACAAACCAACTCCATAAACCACTTTCCATATTCCGTAGTGTTACATTTACCCTCAGTAAATTTAACTACTAAGAGTGCAATTTGGTGCTTTGTATGATATAAGAGTCGCTATGATTCGATGATGGAGGTTATAGATTAAACTCTTGGCGTTGATGGTCTTATGGTAAGTATTTGTTAAATCGTAACTGATGGGTGGATAAGTTGAGTTGGACAACGAGGTGGTATATATAGTAATCAGCTGGTTGTATGGTGTTGAGTTGATAACACTTGAAGTGCAATGTACAAAATGAGAGGGACAATGCTAATAGTGGTAAAAGCTTATGGTTTTCGAAATAATATTCAAATGGTTTTGTACTTTATATTGGTAAATTTCTAAGGGTCGTCTATCTTGATTGTAAATTATTTTGGGTTCAAATTACTAATAAGCTCGAGCTGTGGATGTTGGTGGTAGGTGCAAGGCATTGATTCTATATTACTATGGTGTGATTTGGTCATGGTAAAGCTAAGGAAATTGGTCTGGGTTGATAATGTTTACTCGTGTGAGTAAGTTTGTTGAATGTAAGCGCATCCCGTGGTAAAAACGTTGTTTTATTCATTAGAGCACCTGACACTTGTAGAACAATAACTTGGGATATTAATAGTAGGACAATGTGATCCTGCCAATGGGCTAAAAAATGGTTTTGTGATGTATTGGGTTAAATGCATGAGTACGAAACGGATGAAAATTTCATGAGTTATGAGTAAACTGGTTGAAATTGTCGAATAAAGAACTTCATAATGTTCGTTGATCAAACATCTTATATATGAGAGAGTCGGAAACTAGATCATATATCAACTAGTTTGAAAGTGGTGTGTAAAAAGGTTGACAAGGAGACAACAAAAGAGTATTAAGATGATCTGGAAAACAACTAAGGGAGACAATCATGACGTAAAGTTAATATGAGTTTTACTTGGCAAGATTGTTTCATGTTATGTATACGTTGGTAAGAATGAGATTTTTGGATCAAAGAAGAGTAAAGGTTTCGTTGAATGGCTAAGGTAAACGAGTATGACAACATCTTGGTGTCTGTTAAATGCGACTAAGTGCCTTCGACATGACACTTAGGCTTTCTTGTGGGGTTAGAAAAATATCGCCAACTACTTCAAATAGAAAGGGATTATGTTCACATGGATTGACATGTACGTTGAAGTTTTCTGGTTACAAAGTTACAAATCAGATAAGTAAAGTCGGTTTTCAGGTAGCCCAATTAGTACAAGGAAAATGGTCTGCTGGAGATGGTTCTGTTGATATATATAGTCATCAAACGAGAAAATTGAAAATATGACATACGATGGGATTAGTTGAACGCATGGATAATTATCAAGTGACAGATTTCAAGGTCAAAAGTTTATATAATAAGTTTAACTGAAAGTTGTAGAGTCAGACAACATTGGCCTGCTAAGATGGAAGTTAAGTGTTTGATGTTTATATCTCTAGTCCGAAGAAATGAGTATAGAGTTCTAAAAAGACCTTATGTGTGATAAAAGAAGGGGTTCTACTAGATAAGAAAAGATGGTTTATAAGTAATGACAAGGTCTTGTTGTGGTGAACTATTAGTACCGGTCAATTATTATGGAGATGTAAATGGAGGTTAAAGACTTGCGAGATCTATGTATATTTGCAATGACACTAACGAGAATGATGAGTTGGGTGACTAAAAGGAAATGTAAGTCAATCTTGTAAAAGTAAAAGAGTTCATGGAAGCAAAATCTGCTCCCTAAATGTTTTGAACTTGGGTAAAGAAGGAATAACGATGCAAGCTTGACCAACTAGGCTACAATATCTAACCTGCTGAACAAATGGGATATGAAGTTAAGTATCGGTTAGTTGCACGTATGCATTGAGTAATAAGGGTATGCAAGTTCCAATCATTTGAGAGTTGAAATTTCAAATGCATTTATAGGGTGGTCTCGACACCTATTGGTATACTGAGCAATATTTCACAATACTTTTGGAGATGAGAACGCTCTGACACGGGTTTGACATGCGAAATGTAAATGAAGAGGTTTGGAGTACAGAAGATCACACTAAAACTCTTTAGGTTGATATGAAGTCGTTGAAGGATGGTAAATGGATACCAGTTAGAATCGCCAGCCAGTTTTAGGAAAGGTCTGTTTTAATGACGTGTTCTATGGTTATCGATGGGAATCGTCACCAAGTATGGTTGATTTGAGGATGAGAAAGAGAATTTGGAATACTACGATAAAACCTTGCGATGCGTTACCAGGGTGTGAAAAATAATGCAAGTGAGAAATGGCGAAGCTTTTCTTAAGTACTTTTGGTTCGAGGGCGAAGCTTTTCTTTAAGGGGGATCAGAACCACGTGCGTTCCTTCTTCGCTCTAATTTATAAGAACTTATGTTTCTTTTGTCATTATATGATAAAGCATTTCTACCTAATTAGTGCACTTAAGGTGCACACGTACTTGTTTTGTGCATCGCAGTTACACACGTTATATTGTTCGTGCATTAACGTTGCACATGTAATATTATTTGGCATCATTTCGTGCCAATACTTAAATTTATTATAATTGCGCGCTATTCCTTCCTTGAAATGCATTGATGGTGCATTTCTAGCTAAACACGACTCCCTTGTGAGTAAGTGCATTGATGGTGCACTTTCTCCTTCCCCTATTGGTATATATTTGAATCCTTACTTCCCATTTATTTTCTTTCGTTACTTTCCGCCTGTGTTGGAAGTTATGGATCTTGGTTGCGAGAAATCGGTTGAGAAAATTTGAAGTGTAAAGAGTTATGTGAAATCTATTTAGGGAGGAGATTAAATCTTCGGGACGAATATTTGTTTTAAGGAGGGAAGTCTGTAACACCACGCATTTTTGGGATCTTAAATTATTAAGGGTGTTACGTTTTATAATGTAATTGAGGGGTTTATTAATGTTTTATTGGAATTCGATTGAATTGTTATGGGATTTCTGATTATAGAATTAAACAAGAGGATTCGTTAGTCATTCGGATTTGGATCGGGTTTGTGGATCACGCAACCCACCTAATTAGCTAAGCCCAAACCCGAGTTACTCTCATACCCATGTAAATATAATAAATAAAACCCATGCTTTCTTTCTTAATCATTCGGTCTCCCCCTCTCCCTCTCTCTCCTTTTCGTAGCCTCCACCCGCAGAAAATTCCCAGCACTACTGTGTCAACTTCAAACACACACAACTCTCACATACGACCTTTTCTTAAGTCGTGGTTGGTGGCGTTAGAACCGTGCTTTCAATACAAATCCAAAAATATGTACATCCTGTTAATATTCCACCGGATACTTCTTGTAGATGTGTTTTAGTGGAGCTGTGTCTATCTACCCGAGAACTGTTTCCCCCCCTCGGTACTTGGATGATTCCCGTTGATTCCTAAGATATTTTGGGACGATATTTTATGGAGATGTTCCTAAATACATTTGTGACAACATATTCAAATTTGGTAAGACCTAAATCTCTGTAACAAAAGTTATATTAAATTTCGTGGGTAAACCCTAAACAGTTTTATGGTTTATTGTGAAGTTGATTCCCGATGATCCGCTTGGAACTTGTGAACAAAATTTGGAAGACATATTCCTGACATAACTCTTTATGTCATACTGAGTTTTTGTCATCATGAGATGTTGGAGGTAGAAGTTATTCACGTTTGTTTATATCTGTCTCCTTTTGGATTTATGCATATTAGTGTTAGTTATGAGATTTATGGCTTATAGATGTACCTTGTGAATTAGGGGATCATCGATTGAGTTGTGATTGACTGGGCACCTAAGTTGTGGATTCAAGGAGGTTTAGTTCATACACTTTGTTAGAAGAGCTTGATTTAAGGATTAGCGTTGAAAGGTAAGAACGTTG
>JBBYHQ010020573.1:0-10086 GCA_038382645.1 Spergularia azorica | reverse complement strand
TTACACTCACCCCCTCTTAAGATCGCAACGTCCTCGTTGCGCCTGGCAACCAACCATAGTCCAACTCCAGGATCTTTTCCCCAGCTAGGCTGCTGACCTGGGCACTCCTGACCACATGATCAACACGCGGTAGCAGGGTTGCTCTGATACCATTTGTAACACCCCGACTCATAGCCTGAGCCGGAAGTAGTCACCTATGTCAGCTCGCCAGGCCGTGTACTGACCTCACACACCAACAAGGGTCCTTTCGGCGCATTTTGACATCACTCATGCGCACCCCGGGAAACTTCCCATGAGGTCACCTATCCTGAAATTGCTCCTAGTCAAGCACGCTTAACTGTGGAGTTCTTATCACATGGGCTTCCTAAAAGGAAAGCCGACTTTGTTGGAATGAGTAGCACTATCAATCATTTTAAGCACTCATATGAGCTTTTAATCTCTTAGGAATTTCCTCTGAAATCTGGGGTATTACATGGCTTCCGCCACTGACTGCCTTTGACAGAAAGTGATTCGCGACATGTGAAGATGTTCATCAATCTTGGATTGAATGTTCATCAATTTTTGATTGGATATTCATTGACATTGAAAGTCATGTTCATCAAAAATTAGTGTTGGAATCATGGACATGGTGTACTGGTCTTCAATGGCAAAATGAAGAAGATCAGAGGAGAGAGAAATGTTTGTGTAGTTTGTCGGGAGATAGAGAAGAAATGTAAGCGCGAGGAGATCAGATGACGGCGTCGGTGGCCTGGGCGGCTGAAGTGGAGAAGATTGGTGGAGGCCGATTGGACGGAGGTGGTGGGGGCGCACTAGTTGCTGGCGGTGCCCATGGGTGGTCGTGGTGGTTGCAGTTTGGGGAAGAGGGAGGAGAGAGAAAGTATTGGGGGGTGGGTTTTGTTTTTTCTATATTTTTTACATCTATATTACTGATTTTGTGGACCACTAGATTCAAATATATGGAGGATTAAGATTGGTTCCTAAAGTTCCTATATACATACAGTTTCTACCTGAACCTAAGGCCCTGTTTGATAGGACTTAATAAAAGTAGTATTCAGATCAGTTCAGAATCATTCAAATCAGATCAGATTAGTTCAAAATCATTCAGATCAGATCAGATCAAATCAGAATCATTCAGTTCAGATCAGATCAGTTCAGAAATGTCCAAATAACTATCAATGTATTTGGTCCATAATTGATACTAATTCGTTGAAATTCAATCAAATTTTTAACAAATTCAGATCAGATCAGGTCAGTTTAGAGTAATTCAAATCAGATCAGATAGGTACAAATCAAAAGGCGACAAAACCTTTCGTGATTAATTGATCAAAATATTCGTACGTATGTAATGGTTCTACAGAAATTTGATTATGCTATTATAGTGACTTAGTGAGTAACCCAAAAACTAGTTAGTACTCCTCCTATCCAAAGGTTTCTCCCCGTTTTGTTTCAGTGTTTTGACTGGTCATGTTTGGAGCTACTTATGGACCAAATGAAATACACCCCCCTTAAGAGCGTAAATGTCTGAAATTTAGACGGCATGTTTAGTTCATCACTTTAGTTTTTGTTGATTGTTTTTTCAATTAATTTGTGAACTGGGTATAAACCGGGTACCCGATACGTCTTTTTTCATACCAATACCGAACCCTAATTTATATTAAAAAAAACCGGGACGAGTACCCGACCCGGTTAACACCCGGAAAAACTGGTTAGTGAAATTTGGGTAGCGGGTCGGGATCGGGTCGGGTATTTTTGTGCACCCCTAATAGGCACGTTACACGTAACTTATGGCTCTTAAGTTGAGTTTAATTAGAGGGAAAATTATTACTATGTAATGTAATGAAATATAGTAAAAAAATGTCAAACTTCCGAGGGAGAAAGAGGTCCCGCAGGAGGGAGAGAGTAATTGATTACATCTAATGATGTGATGACAATCATGTGTTTTAAGTTGAACAATGGTTATTACCTTAGCTAAATGGAAATCTCATTACATTGCAATGATAATCACACCTAACTCTCGCAAATTATACCATGCTCCAAGGAGCACAAGAAGCATGCTAGTCCTCCTCACAATAAAGGAATGGGGACCATACTTAAAATGATTTTTCATTTTTTAATATATGGTCTCAACTCATCTATTGTGAGGAGGATTACCATGCTACTTGTGCTCCTTGGAGCATGATATAAGCACTGCCTAACTCTTTCCACCCCTTTTATTTTCACCCTGAAATTGGTTTATTGTAATCGTTACCCGTCCCTCCAACCAAATAAACCCTTAACGTAACCAACCGTATACAAAAGTGCCAACTCCATCAAAAACCTATTTTGACAAGGACAAGTACATACCATCTCCATCTCCTCATACAAGAATTGCATTCTTCTATTTCATTAAAAACTAAAAACGTACCAAATTTCTAAAAACACTCAAAAAAAAAACACAGTATAAAACTATGCCATAAAAACCTTCTCCTACTATTACTCTACATACGTACTCTATCCTCTCTCTGACCAAGACCAATAGTTTCTTCCTTCTGACTCACACTGTCAGTCACTGACTCAGTGTCACCTCCCTGTTACCCAAACCCCCATAAAAAATCCAACCTCCCAACTCCCCATACGACACCGTATCACCCCAAAATACAAGCTAAACGACACGAAAAGAAGGATTAAGAGAAAAAGACAAGTGGCGCGCATTTCTTCCCACATGTCGACATTCCAATTATTTATTTCTCTCTTTCCCAAAATTTTCCCGCCTTCCCGCCTAATTATTCCATTTTTTAATTTTAATTTCCCCCCTAAAAAAAAGGGGAAATAAAAACAAATTAATATTTTTGGTATAAAGACAGAAAAATTTACTGTGGTTTACCCAGAAAAATTGATGGTTTTTTGGGGGTTGTGGTAGATTTTTAGAGAGAGAAAAAGTAAGAGAGAGAATGTTGAAGAGCTTTTTTGTAAGAAGAAGAAGAAGCTCCTCCTCAATTTCACTCTTTCTTCATGGATACGCCTGATAATAATCGTAAAGTTCAAGCTAGCCCTTCTTTTCTCTCCAAATTTGAGGTAATTTTTTCTACCCCCCACTGTTAATTTTCCCATTTTACAGTTAATTTATTATGCCCGTTTTGTTTTTTTTGATAAAAATGTAATTTTAGGGTTATTGCATGTATAATTGGACTGACCCAGTAATAATTTGGGAGGAAAATTGTGAAAGAAGTTTAGTTTTTGTGGGTTTTCTGAAGTGGGATTTAGATCTGGGGGTATTTGGAAATTATTTTAGTGTTTAATTTTTACTGTTTGTTAGAGTTTGTGGGTAAAATGTAAGGTTTTGGTTGACTTTGTACAGGTCAATGGGGTTTTGATTTTACCATGTTTTGAATTTAGTTTATAGTTTTTATGTTTGGGTGTCTAATTTTTAAGCTTGTGGTGTTTTTGTTAGGTGTTTGGTAATTTTGAGGTTTTTTGTTTGTGGGTGTTGGAATTAGGGTTTTTTATTGGGGGTTTTGTGAAGAATTTTGTGATTTGCTGACAGTTTAATGTTCAAATTTATATATGTTGTTTCCTCTGATTCTGAATTGTAGGAACATCATTTTTTTTTATGCCTAACTATATGAAATTTGATATGAGGATGTGTAAATTCTGTCAAATGCTGTTAATTTGGGATCTCTCTTTTGGGAGCGATGTAACCCGGGATACTAAATCGACCTTGTCGTACCCTTGTTTTAGACGTCACGCTCGTTGGGTAGATGTGGTAATATGGATACTTAAATGTGGTGCTTGAAGAGTAATGGAACTAGTGTGATGTATGTGTTCTAGGCTTGTAATGAGTCTAACACATTGTGAAGCAGAGGTCCAACTTGGGTTTCGGACATCATAGCTTAACTCGTGAGGTCTTTGTGATGCGGTGCAAGAAATTCTGCCTACCGCGTTTTTGTGTTAAAATGGTTATTCTAATAGTGACTTGAGGTTACATTTTTTTTGTGAATGTTTTGACTTAAGTCTGCAATGGTTCAGGGAAAGGGTGCGGCTGTGCGGGGAACATATGTAATGAATCTTACATTTTGTTGTCTTAAGTAGATTCTTGTTACTCTCAATATCTAGGATATCATATGTGAGGTCAGTGAGAATCATTCATCTTCATTAGCATCTTTCCCGGAATACTTGGATAATTAGAAATATAGTTCTTCTGTGGGATGAGATAGAATGTTTGATTGCAATGCAATGTTGATTGAACTCGAGATGTCATATCACCTTTCTTGCAATTCTATGAACTGTGGTTGGTCGAAGGAATGCCTTATGGCACTCAATCCTTTGTCATTCATCACTATGTAAAGCTTATTACACTCTGAAGCTCACTAAGTTACTAAATTTTATTTTATTTGCTCCTTTTCATAGTGGTCATGAGGCTGTAATAGATGCTGATTTTATTGTCCTGCTTTGTGTGTGTGTGTGTGTGTGCGCGCGCGCGTGCGTGCGAGTGTGATTGTTTGGGAACGGGTCACAAGCTCTTGATCCCAGGTCTTGGTCGTGAAAATTGGTGGGGAGGAGCCAGTGGTCTGAGTTGCTCATTTTGTGTGTTTGTGTGTGTGTGTGAACCCTCAGCCGCTACTCTTCGGGTGCGCTCTGGGGTAAACTCCTGCTCTGCTGAATAGATTTTTTTTCCCGCATAGCAATGGAATCGTGCGTTTTCATGTGATTATCATCTAGCCATGTGATATTGTTATTCTTAAACTTGTTTGACGGCTGTTTTGCTGTTTTAGATCTGAGTTTCGAGTTGTTACTGTTACTGGGCCACTGACAAACAACACTGTTATTTACAGGATTCTCCAGTCTTTAATTACATCAGCACTCTGTCACCCATTAAACAATTCAGCTTTAGTCAGAGCGCTCAGTCTTTGCAACTTCTTAGTTTTGCTTCGCCTCAATCTCTTCAGACTCCTCCACCGCCTAATTGTCCAAAGGAGTCTGAAATCGTAAGGTTAAACCTGGAGCTTTTTTACTGAGTAACTTACTTTTTAATAATCTAAGGCTCTGTCTATAGATAAGAATTTCATTTTCCTCTCAGTGCGGACAATGCTTCAGATGCATCAATGAACAACGATTCGCAGAATGGTTGCAAAGGCAGATCCACAGACGCATCTGATGCTGTCCAGCCATGTGATTTGCATAATGTAGAGAGGGACAAATTTGTCGCAACTGATGAGCCATCATACCTGGCTAATGAGCTTCCAGTTGTGAACTATGAAGGGGTTTCCTTTGAGAGTGATGTGGAGTGTTCCAGAGGTGTGGAGCCAAATTGTGAGTTTAATGTTGTGGAAACTGAAATAGTCCCTGGAAAGGTCATTAAAGACAATCCTAACGATGCAAGATCTTTACCTGAGAATCATATGGGTATGCAAGGGATGGAAGTGGAAGACAATAAAGACGTGTGTGAGTGGGAGAAGTTCATCAGTGATACTTCTGACATCTTAGACTGTCATTCACCAACCAAGGGAACTCAACATGAGGAGCTGCATGACACAAATGTAGGTTCAGGGACTTTATCTTTCGTCGCAGATGTCCTGCAGAGCCCAAAAGAAAACATGGAGGCCTCACACAAAATAGAATCCCTTCGTCCTCTAAATACTTCCGAATATCATGGAGAAGCTGGGAAAGCAAATAAAACAAATCAGATGTCTACTTTCAGAGGTCGTGCTGTACTTTCTGAGGAAGTTGTCCATTGTGTAAAAACTGAAAGAAACGACAAGGTAAGATCACTTCAGTACACTATGCTAACTTCTTAGTATTAGTATGTGCTTGATACTGCATTCAATCATGATCATAGCACGCAATAATATGCTTGCACAATCTCTGATTGACCATTTTTTTTATGATCTCAATAACCATGATGGTGTTCTCTCCTCTGTGCTTTCTATATTCGCATGTCCTGGATAAAATGGAATAAGGTACCCGACGCAAGAGTTTTATAGAACAACTGGTACTTTTGCCATATACGAGTCTGCAGATTCATCTCCTAGACTTGTGTCTATAGATAATTCCTGTTGAAAAAGGAGCTCTTGTAGTCAGCCTACGTGAACTCTGGCACTACGCTAATCAATGGATGCCCCTGTTGCATCTGTTTGCAATTGCTACTTTTATTCGCTCAATTGATGCCCCTGGGTGCACTCATAATTAATTACTGACCCAGCTTCTCACACTTGTCTGTAGTCATCTACTCAGCAGCACCAAACGACAAGAAGACGTTGCCTTGTTTATGAGATGTCTGGATCCCACTACAGAAAATTGCTGTCTGATACTAGTGGGGGTTCCCCATTATCTAAGTCAGCTGTGAGCACAAACACGTCTAATGAGAAATGTTTAGTTGCTAATAAGCCTGGCAACAGCAAATTTTCATCACTGCTTCCTGGTATTGGTCTGCACTTAAACGCTCTGGCTGCTACAGGAAAAGATAAAATTATAGTGAAGAGAGAAAATGTGACATGTAGACGACAATTACTAAGTGTGCCTCGCACCATGTCTTCTTTCAATTCTCCCAGTCCTGACTTGGAAAGTCTGAACGCACCATTGGCTTCGGAGGTTGTGGAGAGAGTGTGTGAAGTACAGAAGGACGATAGTCACCTGAATGAAAATGTGTGTGAGAACTCTGCTTCTGGTGACAGCACAGCTTTCCCTCCGAGTTCTCCCAAAAAGAAGAGGTGCGTAGTTTGTTTTTTGTTATATGTTTTTTATTTGTTGTTTCTATTTGCTATTATTCTCTCTAAATGTCATTGACTTGATTTGTTTATCAAATCATGCAGGAAGAAATTAGAAGACGTCGAAGAAGCTGATTCTTGTAAGCGTTGCAACTGTAAGAGGTCAAAGTGCTTGAAGCTGTGAGTTTTCCGACTGGAATATAGCTACTAAGTAGTGCTTTAGTATTTCTTGTATGTAGACTTGGGATAATTTATATAATCTCTAATACGAATCCTTTGTGTACCGCAGTGGAGTACGTATTGGAGAGTACTTTTATTGCATCTTCATGTCGTAATAGAAGATGTAATTTGATTAGTAATAAGCTGCATGGCTAAGGGAGGAACTAGGAAGTCGGATATGAGCAGAGAGACATGGGAAATTGATTATACAATTAACCTTTTTTAGTTCCTGTAGTGCTGCTTACAGATCATGCTATAATGTTTACAGATAGACACCAGCTAGAGTCAACGGGCATTATGTGCTAATTTTTATTGTGCATTGTGGACCTTGAGTTTGTCTAAGCTCACATTATACTGGTTGTCTCATTGCTTGTTCTTAAATGCAGTTACTGTGAGTGTTTTGCGGCTGGCTTATACTGTGTTGAGCCCTGTAACTGTCAGGATTGCTTTAATAAGCCTGCTCATGAGGATATTGTTCTTGAAACTCGTCGACAGATCGAATCTCGCAATCCACTTGCGTTTGCTCCTAAAGTCATCGTGTGTTCTGCATCTCCGAGCAGTGTGGTAGGAGAACCTTCTGACACCTTGTTTTAATGACCTGACATTTGGTTTTCTTAGTTTTCTTTGTAAATCGCTTATTGTCAATCTTCTAATTGCAGAATGAATCGAACAAAACTCCAGCTTCTTCCAGACATAAAAGAGGATGCAACTGTAAAAAGTCTGGTTGCCTGAAGAAATACTGTGAGTGCTTCCAGGTTCGTTCACTCCTCACTCTCCATAGTTTTATATGTTGCTTATGAGCTGACAAGAACATCGTGTTCTGCTTTTCAAGGGTGGTGTTGGATGCTCCTTAAGCTGCAGATGTGATGGCTGTAAGAATACCTTTGGTCGAAAGGAAGGTCAGTTGCTGCTTGCTGTTTCATTCAAAGCCTTTGGATATTTTTTACTCGGCAATATTAAGGAATATATACGACAAAATTTTCGAGTATCTGTCAAACAGTTGTGACGTGTGGTCCTTTTGTTGATGGTGAACAGACTGTGATATGTAGTTTGATTAATACTTTACTTTTGCTTAGGATTTGAAGGTCTTGTAGTTGAAGAAACAAAAAACTTGAAAGATTGTGCACCAGATGTCAGTCCACACGATGATGTTTCAAAAACAGATCATGAGATTCAACCAACACCAGAGATTTCCAATAATGAGAGGTACTAAATACGATTCATTTCACTCTATCTGACATGTTTGACAACACCGTCCTCCCTGTTGTTCATGCTACCAATCTCTCACGACTGTATATTGCTTAGTTGATGATTTTGCTTTTTACCAGGCAACCTGTGAGGCGGCCATTTCACTTCGGTGACATAGTTACACAGAAGCCTCTACTTATCTGTGGACAATCCCTTCAACCATGCACAAAACAGAAAGCTGACGATGCAGATCATACTATGATGGAGGAACCCGATATAGTCTCAAATGATGAAACCATGGAAGATTTTAAGGGTGATTACTTGCTTCCTACTACTACTGTTAAGTCTACATCTCCTAATTGCAAAAGAATTTCATCTGATCAACATGACTTTGAAACATCTCCTGCTTGGAAGAGCTGTAGGAATTTGATTCTCCGATCAGTCCCATCTTTCTCAACTATCATGAACGAACAAGAAAGCACGAGGCTTCAGGGGAAGCTCCAATGAATAGATCGTCTCCAAACACATAGTATCATATAAAGCATGCTGCTTCAGCCTGGCTACTTCACCTTTGGTGGTTTGCTCTATTCAAACCAAGGGCGATAATACTGGTGGCCTACCATAAACGGCGTATGCATATAAGGTTAGGTTTTCATAAAAGGCAGTCTTATCCTCTTGGCTTAGGTATAGTTTATATGTTAATGAAGTTGTGTACAAATGTAGTTGACTTGTAGTTTAGAGTGTGTTATTTCTGTCCTATGTAGAATAGATTAACTGTCTCTGTACAATATCGTATCGTCCCCAATGCCAGAATTTAGTTATCTATAGTAGGCAGATCGTCTTAGCTCAAGTTTTGTTAGTCTCCTCTTAGTCTGATACTATAGCTTATGTTAGAAGTTAGAAGTAAATCTAATGTCGAAGGTTGAAAATTCTGTAAGATAGCGTTTAGAAACAATGATTTCTTGTATGTGTGGAATATAGTTTTCATTTCAAGATGACTTCAACAAACATCTTTCACACTTTTTGCTGATGGACTAATGACAGGATCTTTGAAGTTGAACTATGATCAGTTTTCTAATGCTCCTGTTTTCAAGTCAAGAAGCCTGTGTTTTCCCTTATGTTGGTACAGTGGATATCACTCATTTCACTCTCGTGGATTATTGAACTTTGGTTTAAATGCTCACGTATCCAAACCAAACGTCAACATTTTCAAAGAGCGGAAAGGGTTGCAATGCACTATTCATCAATCAAGTTCATCTGATCGAGCAGTTAGCAAAATAGTAGAAGGCAAATAGTACGCGGTCCATGTCTAATTTACTAGCTTGACTATTGATAGAATGATAGTCCTTAAAAACCTCACGACCATGCATTATATGTTTGTTATTAGTCACCTCACATAAAAAATATCAAACTCAAAGTTGTAAATCATCAATCTTAATCCTATGAAAGCAAATCACTAAAGCGTACTCTGTACACATTACATGTGATTAACTTTCCTTAAGCATTGAATATGGGAGGAATTGTTAACAAGGACTTCCATCACTTTTGTTTCACTTTATAGGGTTAGCCTTTACGACTATAGAAAAAGCGTTTTTTGCCTTTTTAGGTAAAAATATAATTTAGCATAGGTTTTATATAATCACTAAACAAGAATTAAATTCTAATTTGCAATTTTTTAGGTGATTATAGTCTTAGTTTGACTTAATCATACACCGTGCATGAATCAATATAAAACATTACATATAAGTGTAGGAGTTACGACCAACATATCGACAATATCTGATTTCAATGCCTACTCTGTCACATACGGAGTAGATTCTAAGAGAGCTTTGGATTTGAAAACTGCATTCATTTCCAAAATCTGAACCTTTAAGTCAATACCTTTCACTGCATTTCCAATAACATTATCGTTTGGAACTATTTTTTTAAATAATGCTCTAAATTAAAATAATTCAAGTTTTGGGTGCGCAACGAAAATATTTACGTAGAATGGGTC
>JBBYHQ010020552.1:0-10087 GCA_038382645.1 Spergularia azorica | reverse complement strand
GCTCCAGAATATGCTAATAGCGGCCTTCTAAATGAAAAAAGCGATGTATACAGTTTTGGGGTTGTTCTCTTGGAAACTATTACTGGAAGGGACCCAGTTGATTATGGTCGCCCCCAAAACGAGGTAAAGATGCCTGAGACTTGAGCTTCTACCGCCACTTCAAACCTCAAAATCAAAAGTTCCTTCTTTGATGAACAATTGTTTGAGCATTTTGTTGCTGGTGTATCTTATATTCTTGAACTTAACTCTGAAATAGTTGAAGCTGACTGCATATACAACTTTCTTGTGTTTGATTGTAGGTAAACCTTGTTGACTGGCTAAAAACCATGGTTGGTAACAGGCGTGCAGACGAGGTGGTTGATCCCAAAATGGATACTCGACCATCAACAAGAGCCCTCAAAAGAGCACTTCTAACAGCATTGAGGTGTGTAGATCTAGACTCTGAAAAACGGCCTAAAATGGGTCAAGTTGCCAGAATGCTCGAGTCAGAGGAGTACCCCATCCCTCGTGAGGTATATTATTGAACCCTTGTAAGAAATTAAATTGTTGACATTTCATGCAAGTAATTATAGTCATTGTGATAGTCTGGTAGATCAATGTCCGTGCCCTCCTTGCACAAGCTCTTTCTACAAAATCCTTGACACCTATATACTAGTTTGTCATCACCTGAATAAAAGGGTCGTAAACGTGATAGTCTGGCCCTTATTAATTATTGTATTCTAAGATGGATGGAAGTAGCTAGAACATTCTCGGCAAGTATTTGTTCTGCACTTCCGTCCATAATGGCTATCCTTTTTTTTTTTAAGGAGAACCCCGTGTGTGTTACCATATTGGTAAATTCCTGTTTTCATGAATTAGTATCTTCCATGGGTTCTACGTAGTACCCTGAACCCTCCTATTCTGCTGTTAAGGCTATTATATTTCATTACATGTTTTGAATTTGAACATTTATGTGAACTATTTCGTTGAACTATACCGAATTGCGGAAGACATTACAAAGTTCTGACCAATAACATTTAGAAGAGAGACTGAAGAGGTCACAATGTGGATTAAGATTGTCTAATGAACTCGTGGTTCCAATGGTGCAGGATCGGAGGCAAAGAAAAAACAATCCGGACATTGACTCACCAAGAGATAGTTTCAAGGCCTAGATCAAAGCACATATCTGAGTTCGTAAAGCTCATTGACAACGTTTGTCAAGGAAAAGAAAAGTCATTGACAAGAAATATTGTCAATATGTAAGAGTCGACTTTGAGCAAACGGAGTGACATTACTTGCATCAAGTTGATGCCCTTGCGATGTCGATTAATTCATTCAGAGAGTACATATGTAGTGTTTTGGATTGCCCCTTTTTTGTTCTTTTTCTTCCTTTTTTCTTCCAAATATATATACTTCTTTTTTCATACTTAATTTTCGTAGAAATGGATGCAGTGTTTTACGGGTGTTGTGGCACCTTACTGTAATGCCAAAGCTCCATTATTGCTGTGTACAGGCCTTTGTTGGCTAAGAGGATTGTTGATAGTTGATTAGAGTGCTTGAAAGAGTTAATATGACCACCAGTTTGACTAATGATCAAAGTTTGTTCTTAATTAAGTTTCATGCTTTCTTGCTAGTACTTGTATGGATATTTTTTTTGTTTTGTTTTTGGACATAGGAGCAGCTGCGGAGGGAATTGTATGAATTTTTAGTTGTCCCGAAAGAAGAGCATCGATTACAGGATGGAGTCAAGACGGGTTAGGGGACAGTAGGGTTGGAATCATCTTATTCAAATGAAAGGAAAGACAGGAATAAGCATTATACAAATCGAGAATTCGGATCGAACCGGAAACAGGACTTCACCGATAACCGGGATGTTACATAATGAAAGACGGTCTTACAGTGAGATCAGCACTAAGCAATGAAATCTAAATTAAGTACAAATAAGTAAATAACTCACCTCCCCCCCCCTCCCTTTCCTTTTCCTCTCACCTTTCCACCTTCCGCAACTCAGCCCCCCACCCCCCACCACCCACCCCGGGCACCTGTACGCCACCAACAACTCGCCCCACCGCGTTATCACTATCATGGTGGCCAGACATCGACAAAGCCTACTCATCGACATGCGTTGCCTTACAACCCTCATCACCGCTTCTCTCCATCGTCGAAATGTTTTTGTAATTCTTTTTCCGCAAATTCTTACACTTACACATAAGTATTATTGTAAACCCTACTGGACTCTAATAAAATGACCGGATGGTTAGAGTGAAATTAGCCAATTTAACCCTCAATCTCATGTAATCAACTTACCATGGCTCGTCTAAAACTCGACCTTTTATATGTAACGTCACTTATCATCATCTTTTGGGACGAAAGATGTATGAAGTTGCAAATGTACTATTTACTTTAAAGGTATATATTCGCTTTCAAGTTTGATTTCTTTTTACTCAAGCAGAAATTTCCAAATTTAGCCGATCAATTTCATTGTCAATCAAAATCAATGATGAAGTATATATACTAGTTTGAACTTAGAAATAGATCAGAAGTCATACTACTTGACAAGATATTACAATCAAACTTAAACACATGGTACAGGCAAGTTAGTACATGGTCTTTATATGAACTCATGGAAACATGTGAATTTTTCTTTGTGCTGACTTGACCAATTTTTTCTACGTAAACGCACTTGATGCATGGAGCAATTAACTCAAAAAAGCAATAAAATAGTATAATTATTGTTGCCTTTCATACGAACAACAGAATATTAATCAAGGACGACCGTCCTAATTATAATTATCGATAACTAATCTCGGGTAGACAACTAGGGCCGAATTTGATTCTGAAGAACACGGAGTAACCTTCCCGGGCCTCTCCATTGCAGAAATACTATTTCATTTTTTTTTTGTCCTTTATTGAAATTTAAGGCAACGTTGTAGTTCATATTCCATAGATTTGCGCTTGCGTAGGACGGTGTTATATTTAACAAGAATAGATACTTATGCTGCATGTTTTGATCGAGGAATCGTCGCAGGCGACAATAATGTGATCTGAATTAGATATCTGATTTCGTTGTTCTTGGATACCCATAGTTGGACCATTGGACATATGGACGTGCCATGTGCTTCAACAAAATCGGCAGAACTTTAAGTGATTCTTCAATCATTTCAGCTTTCCTTAAGAGGGCTAAAGTTGCACAATACATCCAGCAAACGAGATGCTCTTGGTTCAGAGTAAAGCAAAAACAAAGAGAAGCAAATAGCCATTTTCCCGCAGCAAGCGAAATTTGAGAAACTGGCACCTATCTGACGGTGTTTTGAGTAGCAGAAACACTATGCATCAAAGGCTTTAAATCAGCTGAAAACAATTCATCCATATTGCATCATACTATTTGCATATTTCGGTTTTGAATGTAATAATCTTTTTCACATTCCTTGATGGAAGGGGGAGGGGGAGAGGGGATGTGAGACTTTACGGATTTGAAGATTCATTTGGAGGCCCAGTTCGAGCGTTTAATAGCGGTTGAAGAGCTTTCACGACGATACTCATATTGGGCCGGAAATCAGCTTCATACTGTACGCACAGAGCAGCAACAGCCGCCATCTGGTTCAACAAGTGGAGTAAGAGATTTAGAACATGCGCATATTTCAGATTAACACATAAATAATATACTCTGTAAAAGGTTATAAATCCCCCAAACAAATTTACTACCTTCGCAACTGCCTTGGGAGGATAATCTGATCCCAATCTTGGATCTACACATTGCTTAACCTTGTCTTCACTGAGTTTTGGAGTTGCCTGTGATAAACAAAGGAGGAAATAAGATTTGACAGCATGAATTAATATAAGGTCAAGTAATCAGGAGATGACTCTTACCCATGTCACGAGACTCTGCTGTCCACGAGGTAACGTATGGTCAACAGGCTTACGTCCTGTTAGGAGTTCCAAAAGGACAACGCCATAGCTGTAAACATCACTCTTTGAACTTAACTGCCCCGTCATAGCGTATCTATCATCAAAATCCAGAGACACAGGCATGTGTTAGCACTTCGCATGATGTTCTACGACTAGGATCACAAATTCCAAATCCACAATGCTATGAAAAGCAATAAAAAGAACACCAATAGCTACGACACCACTTGATATACAATATTTCTAGGTCGTCACATGCATGTCGGAAAACACATAAGTTGGAGCTGAGTGCAATGGCGGGGCTAAAAGTAGAGGTAGCACGATAGGAGGGCAAAGAGTAAGCTCATCGATTGTATGAGGAGTTTGAGACAAAACACCAAAGACTTCAAGCAAGAATGGTAACGAAAACCCTAAAAAAAAAAAAGGGACCTTGAAATCCACGAGTTTCAATGATTTTCCTTTTTGCGCAAAAGCCTTCATCAGTGCAGCTGCAACTTGTACTCATTATCTAAGTCCAGGCCAAAACATTTAGCTCATATTATTCTAAAAGAGGATATCGCCCCTGCCAGCTCCTCACACTACCCCGCATTGATACCCTTTGACTGAGTTCGACCAGATACTAAGTATGTAAAAGCACAAACTTAATCACACTTAGCCAATTAGTCCTGAATGTAACAGACTTTGATGATAAAAAGTTGCTACCATATTGCGGAACTAGGTGGCAATAGTCAACTGTGAAGCCCTTTACCCCACAAGCAATAGTATCTAGTGATAGTCCAAATGTGAGAAGCCAATTGTATGAGTACTTTCTAAAACATAACTGTTCTAGAATCAACATTGCTTTATGTGTATCATCAATGATTAAGTCATAGCAAGCCGTTGCTGATAAAAGGGGTGTGCTGAGGGATGTCACACAACAGAAAGAATATTAGTTTTGAACACAACGAACTTACTCAGGAGCATGGTAACCAAATGTCCCGAGAACACGCGTCGAATGTAAACGCGCTGCCATATCAGGGGCTTGGTTCGACAGGTCAAAATCAGCAATTTTGGCAACATCCTCGTCAAATAGAAGAACATTGCTCGACTTGATATCACGGTGGATAATATGAGGCTGCGCTTTCTCATGCAAATATTCAAGGCCTCTTGCTGCCCCAACAGCAATTTTGACTCTTTGCGCCCAGGTTAGAACGGGACCAGGCTGTGCTCCTTTGACACCTTTCCGTCCTAGTTTCAGCACACATCATTCTGTTAGTAAAGAAATTAACCAAATCTAACAAAGAGTAAGATCACTTCTACAGAAGTGACAACACACATATCTTCCTTTTAAAGTTCAAACACCCAACCCCCATCCTTAGGTCTCCATTATTTAGTGCTATTGGTGTTTTCCTTTTTACGCCAGATCATAGGGGGAATGTTCTACCACTCCGTATGACTCATGTCTGGCTAAGACTTTTAACATTCAGATAAGTGACTACCAGGGAACTCATTCAAAGTTGGCCCTTCTTAGGTGAGTGATTTTCACTCAGTGGACAATAATTGACCAAGAACAAGCAATATTACAAGAAGTCAAGAACCACTTGTTTGATGGATTTCATCTACAATGTCTAATGACTCTTCGACAATGAAACGAATTTATTGGTTCAATCTTTGAAAGGCCACTGTCAGAAACTTTCACATATGTAGTCACGTACAAATTCATTGTAGGCTCACTCAATTCTTGTCCTTCTCCTCTTGGCTATGCACTGGATGGATCCAAGAGAACTGAGCGTCTGAGCTAACAAATGATCCATAAACCTAGCTCAACTTCTTGACTTATCAAATCCGCCAGCCATCGCCTTTTCTTTTTATACAAACGCTTTATAGTTATGCAGCAAAACTAAACGTCACTACAATCCAACTCTGTTTTCAAAAGTTCGAAACTTCATGAGACTAAAGCAAAATGGAATGCCAATGTTGCTATGGGGTCAGTAGCGGATCAAGGATCTTTACTTATTGGGTGCAGACAATGACACACGTAGGGGAAGGCAAAGGTAGAAGAGTCTTCCAAATGAACAATAATAATAATAAAGTCTTCCTAAAAAGAATGTGTTACAGAACCTTACAAACAAATTATATTTATAATTGATCATCATACATATCCGAAAAGATGATTTAGACCCTAATAATAAATATTGCAATTCAAATAAATGGTTAGCAGTATAAATTCTACCGACTGTAGATGCAAACATTAAATTAAACTTCAAACTTGACTCGTGGTATCGATTGCCAATTCATTTTAGAACCATAATGGAGAGTTAATAAATTATTCCCTCATCGTGTGGTTGGGAATTAAAAAAAAACATGTTAGAATTTGAGTCTAGTTCTTGATAGCTTCCACCACCAAGTTTACCGTTGACCACCCAATCAACGATACCAGATCAACACTTGTTTATCTCCAATGATTGGGTTGTAGCGAAATTGTGAACAAGCTGTTGAGAAAGAGTTAACAGATGAATGCAACCATCCATCTTAAAAAGTAGGAGTCATGTAAGGAGTAAAGCTCATTGTATTTCAGATATTCAAATGCCAATTCAGTTTGCAGCACGTAATCCTGCACACTCTGGTAACTACATAACAAATGGAAAGGCTGATAGCACGTACATGATTCATTCTTTCACCTAATATACTTAAATATTTATAGATAGACTCATATTGACAGCAATTTAACATGTGAATTGTGACTGCAGAACCATATTTTAAAAATCATAAGAGAGAAGAGCTACTGACCATGTAGAATATCATGAAGTGAACCATTTGGAGCAAATTCATAGGCAAGGACCCGAAGGGTGCTATCAAGACAATACCCAACCAACTCAAGGACATTGTCGTGTTTCAGTCTAGACACCATAGACACCTGTGAAACATGTCTTACAGTGTTAATTAGCTTGAAAATTGGATGCCAAAGTATTACGAATAACTACTGCAGTAGGCCTCACCTGTCCCAAAAACTCCTGATCGGGTTGCTTACAGGAATCTAATTTCTTCAAAGCTGCGGCTTTCCCGCTTCTTAGTACACCATAGTAAACTCTTCCATAAGAACCCTCACCAATCAAAGCCTTTGTCCCAAAATTGTCAGTAACTTCTTTCAACTCATCCACAGTGATAGCGGGAACAGCTGGCGGCTGAAAATTTACTGTTTGTGTGTCTTTTGGTTTGTCTTCCTTCATTGGATAAGCTGCATTGTGGCCTGAATAACATGGCCTTATCAATAATTATACAAGTAAGCAAATCCGAGAAACCTACAACTCACTTAAGCATTTAGCAGAATGAAATCTAACCAAATGACAAAACCAAATTCTTTTAAAGAGTTAAAAGATTCTCAATATCAATAATTACATAAATTAAGCCATTACCAGCTGTATTATTTGTCATGAAAGCCCCATTGTCACCTGCTCTCTGAAAATCATCATCTCCACAGCAACTAAAACAGCTCATGGTTCTTCCTCAACAAGCAGCAGTCTAAATAGCAGAACAAAAAAAAAAATATTTTATTAAAAACAAAAAAAAAAGAGCTCTAAAGAAAAAGCATTAAAACAGAATTACTTCAACATAATTAATCCATTTCCTTCAAAAGCGACTTCGATTTATAATCTAAATCAACAAAATCCGGAGTATCGAAAATGCTAGAGAGAAACATACACATTCCTATCTAAACATAGGGTTTGTATAGAATTAAGAATTAAGTGTAATTTCTTCACTCCAAGCTTAAACTACAAAATGTAGTCAAATCACATGAACATAGATGATCCAATTATCTGACAGACCAACCCATCTTATGACAAAAATCCTACGGAAGATAAAATTATACAAGGGATTGGTGATCAGCAATAATCAACCCACAAAATTTTCTAACATGATCAATCAAACCCACAAAAATTAAAGCACAAATAACCAAACCCAATTACTTCAAAACATTAAATTCACTAAAAATTACACTATCACAGCCCATCAAACTTCAGATCACCAATTTCAACCAAAAGGGGAAAACATCATGTAAGAGTGAAGCAAGAAAGAATGTTAATAATTATAATAATTTAAAAAATGCCCATAAAATTAAAGCAAAGATATGATATTAAGAAGCTTACCACAGACTGATCTAACAGCAGCTGAGAAATTTACAGAAAGATTGAAACTTTAATTTGAGCAGGGTTTGAAGGGACTGTTTGAGTTTATAGCAAGAAATTAAAGTAGGGAAGGTAAGAAGTAATACTAACAAGGAAGCGAGTGAGCGAAAGATACGGGGAAAAATAGAGGAGAGAGAAAAACGCGTACGTTGGGAGAAACTTTTGCTGAGGAAAAAAAATAGAAAACAAAAACATGGAAATGAATAGAATATCTTTGGAAAGAGTTGTAGATAGGTTGAATTGAATGGATTTGGTCTTCATTCTGACTGTTTAACACTAACCAATACCCCCACACTTGACTTTATGTAGACATTAGACAAAGCATATCATGGCCCCCTCCGAAATTTTCTCACCTGGTACAAAAATAAAATGAGTTGGTACATTATTATTGTGGGATTATCATTATTATTCTTCCATACCATTCAAACAAGGACATGCCAAATGAATTTGTATTTTTCTTTTCTTTGACGGAAAATGCCAAATGAAAATTGTTAAAACTAATCTAGCAATAAATTGGTTTTGGTTATTTGGAATCGGATGATTGTATGATACTTAAAATACCATCTTTTTTTAGATGTACTTAAAATACCATCTTTTTTATTCAATAAATGAATAAGATCACTTTTTTTCTAGGTAGAACTAACCAACCCTCCTAAAGCGTAAGGGGCCGCCCGCCCTTTCCCCTTACCCTCTCACTTCGAGAGGCCACACCTGTTGAATGAATCAAAGAACTAAAGACGTTTCTCATACTGACAGCAGCTCCCGCTGAAGCAATTGTTGTAGCAGCTCCGGCACCGATTGATTTTGCACATTAATAATTTATTACGTAACCGCATCCATAAAATCTGAGGCTACAATGTCCAAAACCACAGGTGGACCAGAATCGACCCATGTCCGTGTTACATAATAAACATGGCTCAAGTGCACAACTGCATGTGCCGCCTTGTTCCCCACTCTACGAACATGATTAAAAGTACAAGAACGAAACCTACAAGAGAGTGTACATCTAAAGCAATTAAATCAAATTAACTAGAATTGAAAGAATGGAACTGTAGGATTCGGATTAATTGAAGCGAGTCTGTCTCCAGGACCACGCGCGTCCTAAACCCCTTGTTGCCAAGCCATCTGCAAGCCGAATTTAGAAGCCTTCGCCTCCACTACTTCCGGGGACCAGCGCTCATGACTTACCCGCTTACAACCAACCACTAAAATTTATAAGATCAAATTACTCATATACAAAAGAATGTTTTTAATTTAAATCATACGTGATCGACCTTAAAAAAATCATAATATGAGTTTATTGAGAATATATAAGTGCCATGAGAGTTTTTTATCTGTATGCCTCCAAAGATGCACACGGTTAGTACTGCTTTTTTAAGATCTAATATCTTTCAGTAACTCTCCGATGAGACCGTCTCACCTGTGAGACGGGCCCAATTTCCATAGCCCACTGAAAATATACAAATAAATCTTTAAAAAAAAAAACTGAAAATTCCTCCGTTCTTCGTGGGTTTCCCCCATTTTCAATTTCTCTCTCCTCTCTCCTAGTCTCCCACTTCTCTGATTCATTTTTTTGGTTGCCTCTGTTTTCATATTTCACCATTTCTCCCACTCATAAAAATGGAACAAACTGTACAAAACCCCCGGTACTTGTACTTTCATCTAATCTCATTCGTCTCTCGATTTATGTTGGAAACTCAAGGTTTAACATTCAAAACTTGAACCACTATAATGACTTAAAGCTTTAAGTACCGTTTAGTTAAGAACTTGAGATTTAAGTTGAACCAACCTTTATATAAAGAACTAAGAGTTTAAGTTTGAAAACCCAGAAATTTATATTCACTTCTAAAACTCAACAGTTTATAATTAAAAATCAATAATTTATATTGAAAACTAAAGATATATGTATATAGCTAAAATAAAATGATACGGGAGCTATAGATGATATCGCTAAGTCTACACTTATCGATAAGGAAGTCCTATTGGGTACGAATCATGACATTCACTTGTGGGGAAATGCTCTAAGTCCAAGATAT
>JBBYHQ010020541.1:0-10088 GCA_038382645.1 Spergularia azorica | reverse complement strand
TGTTGTTTCACCTGGCCTCGGTACCTAATCGTCACTTTTATTTAATGAACATAAATTCGAATTAAACACATGCAGTAGTATATAATTAGGTGGTGGACTAACTAAAAGCCGACTCTTTTTTTGTCAATATTTTATCGTACAAGTCCGTCTCACGATAATTTATCATGAAACCAACATAATTAAATAAATAATTTAACTTAGATTGTTATAAAATGAAGTATTTGATTTGTTTTAAAAAATTTAGTGTAAGACCGTTAACACAAGAGTTTCTCATTTTGCTCATTTAGGTGCCCTACTATCTAAGAATCTAGTTCATCAGTCAGATTGGATCTTCTAAAAATAATATTTAATAGAATTTTATTGTGAAATCCTTGGATCTCATTGGTGTGGTACACAGAATGAGACATTGGGACAAAACATCCACTCTGGAGTGGTACTGTGCTTTTGATAGAGGGCTTTTTGGTAAATTTCGGTATGCAAGATATTTTAAAGAGGTAATTATGATAATAGTTCCGGCTGTAATCACATATTGGCCTGGTGCTCTACTTTTGGCCGGTTAACAAGTACTAGTATATATACAGTGGCGGACCCATAAATTAACCTAAATGGGGTCAATATATAACGCTTCGACCCTAAAAAAATCAAGTGGGGTCATTATAGTACATTTTTGCCCTCAAGAATTAAAAAATAGCTAAAATTTCAACGGAAAACAGCATCATGAGGTCTCGAACCAAGGTATCACACATGAAAATTCAAGCATATGACCACCAATCTATCTAAATTCTTACTAATGAAATTTGCTTTAAGTTTTACTTAAACTTTCCAAGTGGGGTCAATAGACCCCAAAACCTTGTACCTGGGTCCACCCATGTATATATAGAACCAAGTCGTCGTAGCTTTTACACATTCAAGATTAATTTCAATTTGGTATTTGTGAACCAGTGAAGGTATACGGAGTATGCATTAATATTTCAATGTATGTTAGTTTCTGAAGCCTGAATTTTAATAATGGCGTTAGGAATTAGGCTCTCTTCAACAATGTATTAGGTACTTTGGCCTTTTGACATGTTCCTAGTCGTCATACTACATTTAGGTGTAGGTAGCTTATCATTTAGAGTTACTCCCTTTGTAACTGCGGCTTTTAGTTTGTTAATGTCTAGTTTCAATATTTATTTTTCATATAAATATCGAATTGAAAAGAATAAAACTATACTAGTCGCTTTCGATTTTAAAGCCAGAAAAGTGTATCTTTGATCAAAAAACAAAGACAAACCATTCATGTACTGGGCTTGTCATCACGGGCTTTGTTGTGAATTGGTACTCTTCACGGCTAAGCATTGGACACTATTTGGCTATTTGCTTGACTTCCTTGCATGTAACGTTGTAATGTTGTATATATATGGGCCGGGGTGTGAGTATGTCACTTTCTATACCTACTCTTAATTGAAGTGTATAATATTCCGTACAATAATCTCTTCGTTTTCTAAGAGTCTTTACATTTCGTTTGAATATAATAATGAAACGAAGGGAGTACAGTAGATTGGTAGGCTATTACCAATTACTATGAATCTTCATCCTTAGGCATATTACGTACATACTAAAGTTAGATGACGTGAACGACGAATGCCTCAACCCTTAAATTAGTAGCAATAAATTCGATTCCTGATTATTGCAAATGAAGCTGCATATATTAGAGATCTAAATGGATCCAGTACCTGGAGGGATAAGGAAAAATCGATAACTAATTGGCTTCATTTTGTATATTTTGTTGTGTTAATCTAGAGGTTGAAGTTTAAAATATCAATCTATGGATGTACCTCAACCATTGACGTATTGAGAAATGTGGATCAACCATGAATTGATAAATAACTATAAGCATACTTATTTGACGTGATATTTATTAGATATGTTCGATATACTATACCTCTATATTTAGGGGTTAAAATAGAATCATCCAAACCCGTAGATAGACCGAACAATACAATTGAAATTAGGTATGAACTCAATAAAAGACCCAATAATGAAACCTATCAAGTAAGGAGTACATCTCTTAACTTATACATTGAAAAAATGAGGAATCAAATCATCGTATTTTTGTTAAAAGAACATAGGGCATAGCAGCTCGATCGCGTGACTACTGCGTGAGTTATCAGATTTATCACCTCTACCTTATTAAACAAGGCGTAAACAGTAAAAGACAATAGCCCCATACACTAGTACGTTGAGTAGTTGTCATCAAAACCAATCTAGTTAAATTCAATAATACACAATCCATCTCAAAACACATCAATTTATTATTAAAGTGAGGCTCATTGAATGTTAGTAGTACAAAGAAATGTTAGTACATGCAAGGAAATTAAGTTAAGCAAAAGGTGAAACAGAAACGGAAAAACATAATTTGCATTATTGCATGAACTTCATGACTCATGCATGAGCTTCATCCAACCATCCAATAATACAACCAATTAAAAAACGTTCATCACAAAATCATATCATGACCACCTTATATTATATCACTACTACTCTTACAACAGGCTGTTGGAATATATTACTGGTAGAATCATCTCCTCTCTCAAATTCTATCAAAGGCTTTATGGGATCCTAATTTCAGTAAAGTACAACACCCTCCCCCTTCCTCCCCCTTTGTCACCCAAATCCAACACTTCCATAAGTTCCATCCAACAAAAGATAAAGCAAAAGAGAAAACAAAAGTCGAAAATCGATAAAAACAAATGTAAAAAGAAATACAAATCCACGAAAACTTATTTGAATTGGCATAGTATAACACACCCTCTTAACTAAATACTCCATTTAAAGTCCAGTATGGTTCAGTTATTGATATCCAATCTGACCTGAACCGCAAGTTTGCAACTGTATTTATTCCGATTTTAGAACTGAATTCACTACATAAGTTCAGAATGAATAAATCGTTTATCTAATTGATTCATACATAGCCTAAATTCCAGCTTCAGAAGCAAGCAACTTCAAGCGACAACATTGTAGATTATACGGGTACTCGACTTGAATCAAGACTGAACTAGACTAGTAGAATATTGAAAGAATAGAAAAAGTAAAAGAAAAATAAAAAAAAGAGGAAAATTATTAAAGAAGGAGCCGAAAACAAGACAAAAAGCAACAAAATACGACGTCGTAGCACGAGAAAAACAACCCCACACCCACAAACCCACACCCACGTCTTTCCCTCTCTCTCTCAGATCCGTTGTAAACTAGTCAACACTCTCACGCCCCTTACTCTTTCTCTCTCCTCTCATTTTCTCTCTCATCCAATCACACCCCCCCAATCTCCTCTCTCCTCCAAATTACCAAATTACCCCTCCTTTTACAATCAAATGCAAACAATCGACGGCGCCCCTCCTTCCGACCTACCACCATCCAACGGCGGAGGAGGCGGCGGTAGCGGTGGGAGTGGGATTATGATTGGCTCAATCGACGGCTCTGATCTACGCCGCTCCTCCACCACCAACGACACGGGTCCCACCACCACCACCACCACCACCACCAACAACAACCACCAGAATAATAGTAATGCCAGGTATAAGCTCATGTCGCCGGCGAAACTCCCGATCTCGAGGTCGCCGTGTTTGACTATTCCTCCTGGTCTCAGTCCGACGTCGTTTCTCGAATCCCCTGTCCTCCTCTCCAACTTCAAGGTTCGTCTCTTTTCTCTCTCTCCTCTCTCCGACGTCGTTTTGTTCTGCTCAATCTTATTGATTACGGTGTCGTTTTGTCTGTTGTTGGTTTGATTGGGATTATTTTTTGCTGAGTTTGTTCCGAAACGGTGTCGTTTTTTCGGGGATGAGGTTGATTACAGGTGGAATTATCAACGGTGTCGTTTTCGGGTTTGCGTTGATTAGAATTTATGGTAAAAAGGGGTGAAAAGTTTGATCCTTTTGATACGCAACGATGTCGTTTTTTCGGAATATCTGGTAAAAGTAGAGTGACGGTGAATACTTGGTTTGACTTGTGTGTGTCTCTAGGTGGGAATGCTGGAAAAGAAGTCAAAATTTCGATTTCGTTTTGTTTGTTACTTTTGTTAATTGTAGTTAATTATTGAAATTTGGAGGATTTTAGCATCAATTTTTGTGATATAGAAGTGGGGAATTTGGTGGGATTTAATGTAATGGATGGGCTAGAAAATTCTCCATTCTTCTTAGCGTTGTGAAATGTTCGGGAATTAGTCATAAGTTTACGCGATTTAGAGTGGGTCGATTAGTATAATGCCGAGGAGATGAGGGGTGGGAAGAGGGGGAAAGGGATATTTATGTGTTTAATGTTAGTAGTATAGTACAAGTTTTATATTAGCAAAGGGGAAGGAAATGCAATCAGTGGAGTATTAGATTCTCGTTCTTATTCTATCTAAAAACTTTTGCGGTACCCCAATGAGCGAAGAAACATACCCTTTATTTTGTGTTTTATAGGGTTTGTGTTTGCTGAAATGTTAGTTAATATATTTGGATTAAGTAGGAACTATAATGGGAGAAATGTTGGAATTAAAAAGATTAAGAAGAAAGAATGTGGCATATGTTGGATTCTTTGTTTCATGTGGTTAATTGTTTGTGGTTGTACAACTTTTTTTTGGGGACTTTGTTTTAGTAATCGGAGGAAGAAGAACATGTATTATGAGGATAGGAAAGAAGATGTACAAAACAAAGTAGAAAAAATGGTGCTTTATTTTGGATGCTTTGTTTTCTTTGCTTATTATATGCATTCATACGATGTTTTTGTTGAAATGGAGTGGAAAAAAGAACACCAGGAAATTGGTTAATGGGGAAGAGGGCTAGATTCCGATGCTTCATACGTAACATTGTTCTGTTTAAATAGGCTTACTGTACCATCATAGTTCCATTGTTCTGTAAAGGGCTGTCTTTCTCTCAAGAATATGCCAGTGTCTTTAGTCCTTACAAGTGTTGAGCTTTTTGATTTGGTTCTAATTCTTTCTAGTTCAAATAGCAGTGTTGTTTCTTCTCAAAGAGTGAATCTTTTTCTTTTTCACCTTTTTGTTTGCCTACTTGCTTTGTCTTTTTCTTTGTCCTGTCTTTGTTCTGTTTGCATGATTGGATGTTCTACTGCTGATTCTGATGTTCCTTGCCATATTTATCTCAGTGCACGACCATTTTGACGGTGTGCGTTTCACCCTTTTTTGCAAATTATTCTAGGTGGGTCTTGATGGGAGGAATTGTTCCATGTTAGTTGCAATTGTCCAACTACATGGATTGTCGAGGGGAATTTTCTTAATTTTCTTCTGGTTTACTGCGGAATTAGCCATTTATTACCAATTGATTTATAATATTGAGCTTTTTATATTAATGATAATGGTGCTCCTGTCCACTGAGCTATCGTGATAAGTATATCAAGTTGGAACAAGTGTGCCTACGTCTTCGATTATCATCATTTTTTTAGCTAGTATGACAGTTGTGCACCGGTCAACTTTTCTGATTCTATTAATTTGAGGGCCTGTTAAGCTGCTTTAGTTAGGCTTCAGCAGGAGCTGTCTACTGTGTCAATGTGGTGTACTTATATACTTCTATGTGTCTTCCAGGGAGAGCCTTCCCCGACAACTGGCTCTTTTTTCAAGCCTCAAATGATGTACAGCTCTTCTGGAGGTTCCTCCACATATCTTCCTGCTATGAATTCCTCGAATGCTTTGGAAGGTAGTCAATCAAGCAGCTTTGAGTTCAAACCCAATGCAGGATCATTTTCTTTGCCAGGCTTTTCTTTTCAAGGATCTCTGGTAATTTAACAGCTTTTGTGGGGTTTATTTTTTTATTCAATTCTGCACCTCATGTCTTTTCCGAAGTTTCTGAATCTTTTATATCTATGATTTAAAGCCGTATTATTTTGGAATGGGCCTTTTTATTGATTTTATGCTACCAATTTGGGTTTGGTTTATCTATGAGGCCAGCATTTTTTGAAAATTTTCTTGTTTTTTTTTTTTTTTTTTTTTTTGGGGTTAGTGCAGCGAAAAGTTCCTTTGTTAGATAGAATTCTCTCCCCTTCCGCTCATCAATTGTTTGTTAAATTTTCAAATAGTATCTTACCTCCCTACCTCTTTCTTTTGCAAACAAGGCTCCTTCTGCAGACCTGAACCAACAGCAAACAGGGCAAACTAGGCAAAGCGAGATGGACTGCCATTCGCAGTCTCCGGAGCCATCAGTAGCTGTTAAAAGCGAAGTGATGCCCACCGATGACGTAAAATCTACTATAGCTTCTTCAGGCTCTGGTGTTCCAGACGTGTGCTCCAACGAGCTTAGTCAAAAAGCAGATTCCAGTAACGAAGTACAGGCGTCACAGTGTGAGCAAAAAGTATTAGGATCTCAGGTCGTAACTGAGAGAACATCAGAGGATGGCTATAATTGGAGAAAGTATGGACAGAAACTTGTGAAGGGAAGTGAATTTCCACGAAGTTATTACAAATGTACGCATCCAAATTGTGAAGTAAAAAAGTTGTTTGAGCGGTCACCTGATGGACAAATTACAGAGATAATCTACAAGGGGACACATGATCACCCAAAACCTCAACCTAACCGCCGACTCCCTGCTGGCTCTATGATGTCCACCCTTGAGGAAAAGTCTGACAGATATCCTCTTACTGCTCAAGAAGGTATGTAGAAAAATTGACATATGTGATGTGTTTCAGTAAATTTTGTTTCCTCAGTTTCTCAGTTTATCTTTTCACATCTGCAGGCAAGCCTTTAAACTCATATTCCCAAAGTGCTCAGAACAATGAAACGAGTAGCACCCCTGACCAGTCACCTGGAGGACATGACAATGCTGGAGATGTTGGTGCATCCCAATTAAATCGGACCCCTGATGATGCTGATGAGGATGATCCATTTGCAAAGAGGAGGTATAACTGTATACGAGATCTTCTCACTTATGTCTTATGGTCAATTCTAGCAAGCTTTTTAGATTTTATTGTACTGTCATCAGGAGAATGGAGATTGGTGAAATGGACATTAATTCAGTTGTCAAGCCTATCCGAGAACCACGAGTTGTTGTCCAGACGGTGAGCGAGGTTGATATTCTTGATGATGGGTATCGCTGGCGCAAGTATGGGCAGAAGGTGGTTAGAGGCAACCCTAATCCAAGGTATGTTGTTGCCTTTGTGACTGATCAGAGTGATCACTAGCATGCGCCTTGTCTAGTACAGTATACTGGTGTTATTTCTCTAATCTCTCTCATTATCTGTCATTCTTGCTTATGTTATATAGCTTCTTATGTAAGAACTCGACAAACAAATTATAAAATTTACAAAGAAATGGTTTCGTTATTCAAGTGGAACAGTTTCAACTTAAGTACCGCCCTTGGTTCCAACTTCCAAGCCATCCCAATTAAGCAATTATTCGTCCTACTAGTCATTTGCTATAATCCTTCCCTAGCTGTACATTAATTGATGGAAGAGGATCAACTAGAACGGATTTATATACTAGATATAAGTATCTGTACCTAATTGGATGTCAGGACGATATTTTGTAAATGTTTTGGGTGTTTGGGGTGAAGCGATTAGGCAGATGAGGGGGGGTGGGGGGTGCTTATCTTATGACTAAATGTAGGACTATGAGCAGAACACCAATAATTTCTCTTGAAGTTCATGACTAGTGCTGCTGACTCACCTCATTATTGTTTCTCATTTTTATTCTTTGTAATTGTGGGCTAAGTAAATGTTGCTTTCCAAGGGTACCAATATTCTGTTATTTCAACGGATTTGTGTACCTTTGAGAGACTCTTAAATCTGTTGGAGTATTGGTTAACTTATATCCAACATAAGATTCTAATTAACAAAAAACTCAAGTCTTCTTTCTCTGCTGATACCCCTATCCTCTGTCTTGTGACAAACTGACAATACTTGATAGGCTGATACATACTAAAGGATATTCCTCAATATTCTCTTCCTTTTACCTTGGAATATGACAGAATGTATTACATATTGTAAGATGTGGTGAAACTAGAATGGTCCTATTAAGGTATCATTGGTAACAGGGAATCAGTTCTTGGCTCAGAGAAAATAATCAACTATACAAAGAAAACTAGAGTAATTTTTGCCTTTTTAATCAAGGAAAACGACAAAACAATCGACGTTGTCTACATGATGGATGAGCTAAAAAGAATTGTTTCTGCATGTGCTACATTAATGTACCCTTGTCTGGGATAGATTAATTGAAAGAAACGAGGCTGTCAAGTGATGGGAAATGTGGAGTGGCGTCCATATAGGGACACTTTAGAATAGAACTTGTGGAAGCTGGATGGAACTACTAGAAGGGATACTGAAGAGTACAGTGTTAATGCCCGTCATGTTGTCAGGAGGATGTGGGTGATGGAGCTTCATAATCTAGGATGGGGGAATGGAGGGTTCTAGACAAACTTCCCTGGGGCCTTGTAATTAAGGCATGGTGTTAACTGTTAAGCACTCCTTGCTGTGGAATTTGGTTACGATTTCAATGATGTGCTAACTTGAAAAGCTTGTTGAATAATTGACTTACCCCTCGTAGTGATATTCTAAATATATGACCTACTATAGTTAATTTATAACTAACATTTCCATGCTGTTGTTGAGCTTAAAATTAGGCTCTGAATTTTGCATTCTTAGGTCTAGGCTATCTAATTTAGTGGAGCCTGTGCTGGTGTTGTCTCCAGCCGATAGATAAAACTTGCTGATGACAGAGAAGGGTGAAGGAAGAGGAATTAAAGGAAACAAGTCACTTGTGGTATGATATGAAGGAGGATGTAGGGGAGAGGGAGCAGTAAAGATTGTAAAAGTTACTGAAAGGCTGGAAAGTAGAGGAGCACCTTAAACTTATGTACTAGCTATGATAGGGAAAGGGTCGTCTACTAGGGTTTAGTAATTGGATGAGCACTTTTATAAAGTTAAGTCCAGGGTGTGTTATCCACATTTATGAAATAGGCTGGCCTGGGGTAGGTGGAGCGCCAAAACTTGTATGTCAGTAGGTAGTTCTAACTTCTATGTTACTATTTATAACTTATCGCACGTCGACTATCCTCCCCAATTAGTTAGAAATGATCTCAGGCATGTGACCCCTCAGAACTGTAGTGTTTACTTATCCACACCATTTAAGTGTCTCATATATACTCTTAATTTTGGTTGCTACTGAATTATCTGGCAAAAGCACAAGGCAGGTGTAAGTAAAAACTAAAACCTTATTTTAGACAGGGCCGACTCTGCCTCGTATTTTTTTTTCCCGAGACCTGGCGTATGTGAGGATGTACGACAAGTTGCAGAAACCATGTGTTACTAAATACGCCATTTGCTCCTCTCTAAGAAAAAAGCCATTAGCAAGATTCTTTGTTTTTTTTCCTCTTTCATGTCCACAGTGGTAGGATTGCACAACACTAGGCCTTCAATCCTTGTCTTTGCCCCTCTCTATGAAAAACCATATTCCTTGTGGAAGACCAATCTAAATGTGGATTGATAGTGCTTAAGATATGAAGCTAACAATATAAGCAACTGATGAGAAATTGAGCCTCAAGTTTTAAAGAAGGGAAGACGACACCTTTAAGTCATTAAGAGCTTTCTAGCAGATAAATTTCGTGTATGTTTCACATTAAGAAGTTGACGACATCTTATGCTATGTCAATCTTCCTTGTTCTGCAGGAGTTACTACAAGTGCACTCATCCTGGTTGTCCAGTTCGGAAACATGTGGAGAGAGCATCCCATGACCCAAAAGCAGTTATTACTACTTATGAAGGCAAACACAATCATGAAGTACCTACTGCACGGAATAGCAGCCATGACACAGCCACAGCAACAGCCGCAAGCCTAGCATCTCGCATTGGCTCACATGAAGGCAGTGACCCTGTAAGCCTTGATCTCGGGGTGGGGATAAGGTCTGCGTCTGATTTCGGACATGGCCAGAATGGAATGGGTGGTGGCCATGTACAGGGTCAAAACCAATATAATGGCCCGAATCTCGTAATGCTTCAATCAGGCCAATATTCGACTTTCCCTGGTTATGTAAATGGTGGAATGGCTCTGTATGGTTCTAGGGAAAACCATAGTCAAGGGCATAGTATTGGAAATCAACCTGTAAATCACCCTTCTAATCCATAT
>JBBYHQ010020530.1:0-10088 GCA_038382645.1 Spergularia azorica | reverse complement strand
AGATTTGTATATGCTTTCATAATTACGATATGAGTTATGACGATCATTACAAATTACAAAAGATGAGATAACATAAACATTCGTGTATACTGGAGTCTTAACTATGAAGTTCTTATCACATGGGCTTTCTATTACTTAAAATTTTATTGGATGGCTTTTGGTCCATGCTATCCATAGTTGCTTAAAATTAAACGGGTACCCGCTACCCTTTGTGACTATTAACGGGTCCGGTTCCTAGTTTCTAGGACCCGTTGTCAACAGGTCTGGTTCCGGTTCCTAGTTTTTAGGACCCGTTGTCAACGGGTACGGGTCCGGTTCCACATACACTGTCACACAATTTGTTTATTTATTTTTGACAGAGAATGTCACACATTGAAAGATTAGAAGATAACGCACTAATCAACAATCTCTTATTGGCAATCGGTAAACCCCTGAACTCGTATAGTGGAATTTTCTTTTTTACAGAATGGGGAAGTGTGTGTCATTTGTGAGTTATATGTAGCAGATAAGTGTGGTAAAATTGAGTCAAATTTCTCCACGAGATTTGTGGCACTTAAATTGAAGAAATGGCGTCTATAATTGGTGCCTAGCCATAAAGCCTATACAAGGAAAATGACATAAAGATATGGTTTGGTCTATTTAGGGGTCTTCGAAATTTAATTTCAGGATTGTATTACTAGGAGTGACCATAAATCACAAATCAACGTCCGCATTGATATGCATGTGAGATGTGACTTTTGAGAAAAAGGAGCTAAATATGAGTAAAGTAGACCAATATAATTGTGGAACAATATACAATTTTCCATGGCCTCACCAAGCCCCCAATTCATTCTCATCACACCCACCACATGCATTATTTATTGCAATTTCTAATCAAATTTTATTTACTTGTTAAAAAGAAATGTGGAAATGAATAAATTGGCTATCATTCATTTCTAATTTGTTTTGTGAGATACACATTAGGAATGTTTATCGCTTAATTAACAATCCTTCGTTCGATAATTACTCTAATAAGCGGAAAAAAAAAAAACATTCAGAGTAACCAGCCAACCGCTGACATGCCACGAGTCAAAGACTTGATCTCACTCTAGACAAAGCCTTACTGAGTTACGACAATGCCATTGAGTCGCGATATCATGTTCCATTAGACACACTCAACTAGTCACATTGAACTTCAAAGAGCTCATAAGCCACCACTATTAAGTAGGGCTCCTATGATCAGAAGGGCCTCTGCTTATTTGTTTCTCTATTGCTCCTGAAATGGTCACATTGATAATTTAAGCATTATTGATGTTTTGTTGTCATTGCGTTGTACTTTACATTATTGCGGTCTTTTCAGTCGCAATCTAGCAAATTTCTGGTTGCATACCGAAAAGCAATTAAATTCCTGATCCAAGTCGGAATAGTGTTTATTGGCAATGATTTCTTCAAAGTTTCATCAATCATTTCCATGTACATAAATCTCATCTACTCGAACGCCTCGCAAATTCATGTACTTGTCATCGGGATGGGTCGGAGTAATTGGTTTCAGGTCGGATTAAATATATGGTAGGCAAAAATATGAGCAGTTGCCAAAACAGGATCTACGAACGAACTGAGGGAGAATCTTTCACACTCAGACTCTAGTTAGAGTGTTCTTGTACTTGGACATCCTCCCAACCCCCGAGTTAAGTGCCAATATAGTGATTGAACTTTGCCCAAATCAACCAAATTGGTGTCTGGTAACTTTTACCCATCAATTTGGTGTCTCTGTTAACAGCCGTTGCCTTTTCCGTGTATTTCCGTCAAGGAGTACAATGTTTTCATCTACCAAATCACTTTACTGTCCCCTCTCTTCTCTCTCTCTCTCGGCTTCTCTTCATCACAAATTCATCATCTTTTATCAATCACAAACCCATCATCTTCATGGTCTTCCTCTTCATCATTCATGGCTTAGCAACCATCATCATAAATTCATCATTCATCTCTAAACAAATAATTTTATCAAATCAAAAGTAAAAATCCCACAAATTTAAATTCAACAATGGGAACACAAGAAAAACCCAGAAAAAAAAAAATCAACCCCCAATCTTTGCCCACCGGAACCCTCATATATTGGCGAAGATCTGAAGTTTGTCCAATAATCAGGTTGGTCTATAATTCATATGGTTTACCTTAGTTTTTTCTTTAATTGGATTTTGAGGGGAATTATTTCGAAAATATGGGTGTAATTTTGCCAAATCAACCAAAAATAAAATTGGGGAAACTATTTTCAGAAATCTTCATTGCTTTCGTGATTTTTTTTTTTTTTTTTTTGCATCCACCAAGGAATTGTTTTTGCTAATTTTCGGGTTGTGTTAGAGGGTGATTTGTAAGGATTTTGTGTTGTGAATTTTGGGATGTTGGTGATTTTGATGATCGTGGGTTTTCTTCTTTGCCAATTTTTTTTATACCTTCATCTTTTCTGGGTTACAATTTACTCAAAATAATTTTGGTAATTTTGATTTATTCTTTTCTGTTTTGAATTTTGGGGTTATAAATTTATTTTTAAACGAACAATCAAAATGATTTAATTTAGAAATAAATTGATTTAATTACTTTTAATTTTTCAATCCTCTACAAAATACTAGCATTTCAGGGTGTATATTGACTTTTGGGTTCATAGTGATATTTTTTTCTGGGTTTAATTGATGAGGGTGTTTTCTGGAAAAATTTTGGGTTCATATTGATTAGGTGTTTTCTGGGTTCATATTATTAGATTGTGTTTTTGCAGGAAGTTCAGACACCTTGACGGAATCCCACGGAAAACCCAACGGAGACACCAATTTCATTAACAAAAGTTGGGAGACACCAAATTGGGTGGTTTTGGAAAGTTCGCTCACCAATTTGACACTTACCAACCCCCAGCATCATGCGAACTTATATCAACTTCTTCAATACGATAGATTGTAGTTCAATAAGTGAATCTAAGAACAATTACTACATTGATCACAAAAGATTCAGAGTTTGGTACCTGGTACCTGCTCTTTGACATATGTATGCTGGTTGTGCCTTCTGGTGATGGTATCAACGATAAATGCTATAGCTCATACAAACACAGCACTGTGTGCCGCACTAGTTCACCAATTTCTTAGAATTCCGAGTGTGGAACTGGAACGCAATGATGGTAATGCCATGCTTCTATATAGAACTCTGATACGTTGCAGAATGCAGAATGTCCATCAGTAAATGAACAGCTTCACGCTTGCATATTCCAAGATCTTGACAAGCAACAAACAATGTTAAGTTACTCTGCTGCTCATCTGCAGAGTACTGAAACTGACAAATACAGTCAAATTTCTCGATCTAGTGAACTCAATTAAATTTCTCGACAGCTGCCTACAAGGAGATTCAAGCCGCATCTGCCATAAGCTGTTAAGCCTAAATACCAATGGTAATGCATAGAGAGACACTTCCCTAATTGACCTGTCAGCCAAAGGTTCGAGTTTTTCTAAACCCTTAATGCTCGGCAGAAGATCAAGCATCCAAACAAGATCAGCAACCTTGCGTAGGAACTACCAGTGATATATGCCTGAAATTTGGCCAATTATACAACTACAGGCAATAATCTATTGGCTGCAAATCTGCAATACACTCCTCCAGCGGTTCAGCCATCAAATCCTGGTTGCATCAGTCAAACAGTTCGGGTACCCTATCATTATCGTTCAACGGCAAGTCGGCAAGCAAAGTTTCGCAGCTTTTTCACTCATATGGATACTTGCGTAATTTAAGAACACTCTTATCCCAAGCTTGCTCTCTTATCAACCTATTATTACCAAACAAAGGAAACAAAGAGTACATGACTTCCCAAGACGCTTCAGCACTAATGCCATTCAGTTCCATGAGCACCCATAAAGTACGTTCTCTTCATGATGATGGATTAAGACAAACTAAGTACCAGGGGATTTTCAGAGGAAACGGTTAAGAGCGGGGTCCAGGAATTTCTCCCCCATAATTAAAACAAAACGAGCTCCGGCTTTATGGAAGCTAATGCTACTTAGGCACCCCGAACTGTCACTGTATAGCTTTCAGATCAAAACATTCCACACTGTCCACCTACTAATGAAGCCAACTAACCAGATACTTAATAAGTGATCTGCTCTTTAACATCCCTGGATGACTTCCCCTTGCCTCTTCGTCTCTGCTTTTTGTTCTTCGCCAGTGACACCTCGCGCCTGTCACCTTGATGCCACAAGACTTGCTCCCCTCAGCGCGCCTCCAGCCTTATAAAGCTAAGAATCCCAGACTACCATACTTCACTCACCTTCTATGTTACACAAACCATTCTTTTCAATCAAAAGCCCTGAAGACTTCAGATCCCTGCATAGGTCACCATAGTCCATAGAGGCATAGAGATAAAAGATAACAGTACTGCACTTCAGCAGGGCCAAAAGAAAAAAGCAATTACATCATCTTGGATAACTCCAGCAAAATTTCTGGTGACAAGGCTAGAGCTACAACTTCATTTGAAAAAACAAAATTCGTTTCTTAACTCTCACTCAGTGTACGATAAACGCAGCAATGTAGCATTCCCCTAATAGTTGACCAACAAAAAGTATGAATGATTTAGGGTACTTGCTTATGATAAGCAGAACCACCCTACGTGTTGGATCCCATGGAGTTGATATTTGGTGGAGCTGGTGGCATCTGCTATAATTAGTAATGAAACAAAATAAAGTGAATCTTCATCTTTAAATGCTCAAATAAAATGTTTAATTTTTTTTTTCTTAGCTTACTCGGTGAACTTCATACGGTGGAGCTTATTTTCAACTCCATGGGATTCAAATTCACCACCCTATACCTCAAGTGGCTCAAGACATTTTTTTTAACCATATAGATCCATCTAAATTGACAGCTGTCATTAATGAAGCTTAATAGATGTATTCAATTATGGTTGCACTCCTAGTCATAAATTTTTAATCATTTTATTTAGCCAAAATACATCAAGCTTTGCTCAGGAGAATTCCGAATGATGAGCCATCATTGTTTGAAATAAAAGTCCGGAACTTTCAGGGTTATAACAAAAGAATACTACATATCCATGACTCCATGAGGAAGTGGAATGAGAGATGTAGCCGGGGTAAATGAGCAGGGCAAGGAATAGGAGAGAGAAAACATAGAGCGATCTTGGGATACGAGAGAGATAAACACAAGGAGAAGACCATGGAGTTTCTTGCAATCTTACAAAGGACAATTTCTCTCTTATGGTCATCCCATCATATCTATCTCTCCCCTCTCCCAACCCAACGTGCCATTTCTCTCTCTTGAAGACCAATGAGTAGCGGTGGTAAAGTAACTGTGAATTTGTCAAAATGAAAGATAATTTATTACAAGTTGGGAAGACCATCCCAATTGTTAGAGACTTACAACATGTTTGGTAGGGAGGAAACGGAAGGAAAGGAAAGAAAGAAAAGGGAAGGGAAATGGAAGGAAAGGAAATTAATAGTTTCAATGTTTGGTTGATAGGAAAGAAATGATTGGTATTGGGCATTATTTAAAAAAAACAAAATGTTACCCCATTGTTTATAATGGAGGGAAATAAATTTTTCAGGGCAAAGTGGGTAATTTGCAATGTTTACGGCTATTTGGATTTATTTATTTATTTTTGTCCAGGAAAACAAAAAAGTCTTTCCTTCAATTTCCTTCCACTTCCCATGTTACCAAACACACAAAAGCTGAAAAAATTGATTTCCTTTCCTTTCTTTTCCTCCCGGTTCCTTCCTACCAAACAGGTTGTTAGAGCCTTTGAACTTCATCGGTTTTTCGTCTTATAACTAGTTTCTCTCCCAAATACCTTATAATTTGTTGGGAAATAACTCCTAACACACAATAAATAGAGGAAAAGTGCACAATAACGATTTTAGAGTGGTTCAACGTAAGCTTACTCCACAACACAACACAACACAACTCTACGATTAAAGTATCTCACAAGTACAAGTTTAAGGCAAACTTGACAACTCTCACAATACCGACCTAACAACCCGACACCCTCACAACTTCTCTCTCTTTATTGTGGTTACTACACTCTATTTTAACACAATTCAAAACCCCCATTCACTTGTTACCTAGCATAATTATTTCACTACAATCTCACAGCATTTCTGTGTGGATTCGCTCTCTAATTCCCTAGTACATTCCTTTTAGGTGTTAATTTGTGTTGAAGACCCTTTGAAATCCTACTCAATTTAAATTAGTTGAAATCCTACTCAATTTAAATTAGTTGAATATGAAAAGGCATGGATTTTGTTGTGTTAATGCATGGTGTAAATGTATGGAGAGTTCTAGATCTTGTAATCCTAGAAGAATTTAGAACGAGGTTGGTCCTATAAGGACCTTAAATTGTGTTGAGACATAGAGAGAGCAGTAGCCACGAGAGAGTGTTGTGTGATTCTCCATCTAAGTTCCTTAGAGTGTGAGAGAATACTCAGGTTCTTAAGTCGGTTAGGGTTTGAGGATTGTCAAGTTTGCCTTAAACTTGTATATGTGTGACTACTTTTATAGTAGAGTTGTGTTGTGGACTAGACTTACGCCGAACTACTCTAATATTGTTTTCTTGCACTTTCCTCTAGTTTTTGTGTGTGTTAGCACTGATTTCCTAACAATTTGGTAGATCGTACGACCAAAATTACATAAAAAAGTATCAATTATAGTCTAAAACATATTGCGAGTATATCACATCATTTTGATCGTGAAAACATCACAACCTTCGTGAATATTACAACTAAAGAGGTCTGGACCGAAGGAAAGCTTCGGAAGAGATCCGATCAAGCATGATAACAACCGCCCAAATGGCTCATACAAATCTAGCACATCAAATTTTCCCATGCTTAGACATTTGCTCATCCTCAAGCAACCTAGCCTCTCTTCTAAGATTTCTCTAATGTCTGTTGACAATTGGCATCCAACCAAAAACCTATACATCAACCCTTACAATGGTGTGACTTCGTCTAGCCACCTATACCCGCCACAACTGTAATCTCACCAGTTTTAGCCATCTTGTCGGTCCAACCACATACAAGACCTTCTCAGAATCAAGGAACACTAAAACGTCCTAAGCTTCCCCCAAGCTAGCACACCTACGACTCTCTCCCAGCCTTACTTCGGAATAACACTGTCGGATCCAGCTTGGTTTGACCTCCAATCGCCACTTTATAACTTCAGACGTACCAAGGACTTTCTAATCATATCTCCTATTTCAACCAACCCAACGAACCTCCTTATAACACACTTCACTCCCTTTTTTTCTTTTTTTCTTTTTCCTGATTTCTTATTTTTATCTTTTAGATTTATTTGAATTTCTCAAAAAAGGAAACAAAATAACAAATGGTACATATCCACAACCACTTCCCCTCCCCGGTGCTTAATTCACACATTGTCCCTAATGTGAGAATACGGAAGTAACGCAAACAAAGACAGATGAAAAAAGGGCAAACGATCACATACCAATTGAGTTACCGAAGGGCCTTGTAGGCTCCTCATCAAACTCAAAAATCTGGAAATGGCGAACCAAGCGCCGCTGAACATCATAAAGTAGCGCACCTCCTCAACGCATCCCACACCTCCTCACTTGGACAAAAACCACCACCTCCACCAGATGGCCAGGCCTCCTCTTCATCTCCAGCACCCTCTGCTTAAGCAACACCTCTAATCCTGCTAGAGCGGACCTTAGGAGTATGAGACAAGTCCGGTGGCTAAAATAAAAATCATGAGCTAAGTCCCCATAAGGGACAGGAGGAGTGTCCGAAAGTCGTGGGATCCGAAAAACAACAGATAACGGCACATACACGTAATATCATTACATCCATTCCTCTAGGTGTCAGTGATGAACTTAGTCTTAGACAAGACATGAATGTCATCTAATACAACTTGTTGACGAAAAACTGATATGGATATGGATTATCCTCATTTTGCATCAGTATCTTATTGGAAGTAACCAAACCACAAAAATGAGCTATCACTAACACCATGCCTCCCAGAGAGATGTTACCTTTATTCCCACCTCTAATCGTCGTACAAGGAGTAAAAAAAATATGAACCAAATCCGGCTGACTAAGAAAAAAAAAGGTACAAAAAGGGGATATCTCCGTTTGGTTCATTTTGGTGGCCTCCCCGACCAAAGAAAGTTATCATAAGGAAACGGCCTATCAAGCGTACAACAAGGTGGTTAATCATAGAATTTTTTAGGTTGTTAGATGGGTAGCCCGTGATTTGAGCCAAAAAAAGCATTTATCTTCCCATTGTACAATTCAAAGAGAATCGAGGTCGAAACTCCAAAACAAGTCCTAAACTCATCATGGGTTAAATGGTAATCCGCATCATTAAGTTTAAACTACTCCCCGGTCTCACCATTTGTAGGCAACATTTCAAAGGTGGATAAATATGCCAAAGTCCACCTATGAACCATAGGTCGCCCAATGTACATAATATCTCTCAAACCCATATCTTAGAGCACTTTGACCATCATCCTATCAACACTTATGATCCCCAACAGCCTTTCTTGTATAAACAATGTAGGAGGCATCCTTCTATTTGGGGTAGTCAAATTCTCCCAACGTTTCCTCTCCGTGGGGGTTAAGCTAGACAAACTAATCTATGCACTAGACCTTTCCCGACTACCCTTTCTCTTCTTAGGGACCATAATACCACAATTCAAATGCTGAACACCACACTACCACAATTCAAACAACAAGCCACACAACACCTCCCTAGGTGTTCTACAAGCTACAATAACAATCCACCACAATACAAAACAACGAACAACAAAAACAATCCAACACCACAACAACACAAACTAAGCATAACCTAAAAATCAACCTCCAAGAGCGAAGCAAGCCACCAAATCACCCCAAAAACAAAGTGTGGATGTTGAAGCTTCCATACTAGCACCCCAAACATTCCAATTGCTCCAATCGACCAAAAACGCAAAACGCACAATTTCTAGGGTTTGAGAACAAGTGGGGACTTTGGAATTTGTTTGGTGGTGAAAAGAGGTCTTTATGGTGGTGGAGTAGTGGTGAGAGATGGGAAGAAAGTTTGAAGAGAAAAAGTGAGGAAAAAACAATGGTAGAGAAAGGAGGACGGATAATCAGAAGGAAGGGGTCGGGTTATTTTCTGGTTTCGGGGTTGAGTGAAGTAAGGGGAGGATGAGAAGGAAAGAATATAAGTACCAAATGCAGGCTTCGTAGCAGTCCCTAAGAAGAGAAAGGGTAGTGGGGAAGGTCTAGGCATACATGGGGTTGACTAGTTTACCCTCCACGCAGAGGAAACATTGGGGAAATTAGACCACCCCGAATAGAGGGATGCCTCCTATATTGTTTATATTATACAATAATGATTGTTGGGGTTCATGGGTATTGATTGGATGATGGTCCGATTGCTCCAAAATATGGGTTTGAGATAGATAATGTACATTAGACGACCTATGAATCCAAGGTCGAATTTAGCATTTTTGTCCACCTTTGAAAGTTTGTATACACTTGGTGGGACCGGGAAGCAATCCATCCGGTTTATATTTAATTATGAGGAATACCTTTAAACCCATGATGAGTTAGAGCACTTCTTTTGGAGTTTCGGCTCTGAATCCATTTAGCACGTACAATGAGAAGATAACTGCTTTTTGGGCTAAATTGGTACTCTAGCCATTTGATAACCACAAAAATTCTAGGATTAAACACCCCGTTGTACGCTTGATAGGTCATATTGTTACGACAGCTTTCTTTTGGCAAAGGGAGGCCACTAAAATGAACCAAACGGTGTTGTCCTCTTTTAATACCATCCTTCCTAATCGGTCTGAGGTGCCGGATTGGGTCCATGGTTTATTTACTCCTTGTACGGGGATTAGAGAAGCGAATAAGGGTAACATCTATGTGGATGGCATGGTGTCGATCATAGCTCATATTCGTGGTTTGGTTGTTTCCGATAAGATAGTGGTGGAGAATAAGGATGACCGGTGTCCTTACCAGTTTCCCGTCAACCAATTGTACTAGTATGACACTTAGTTTAAGGAGGCGCGAGGCGCACCGAGGCGCTGGGGGGCCGTTGCGATGAGGCGCGAGGCGCGAGGCGAAGGC
>JBBYHQ010020499.1:0-10090 GCA_038382645.1 Spergularia azorica | reverse complement strand
GGTGAGGTTTTGAATTTTTGGCACGACACGACACGAGCACGCTAACACGAGGACCGTGCCCGGGTCGTGCCAAGTTGGCCGTCTGGCACGCCGTGCCGGCATGAAGCACGACATGACCCGACACGTGTCCAACTCTACTGGCCACGCCCATATCAAGCTAAGATGGGTTGGATATATTCAGCCTTCAACCTTCAGGTCCAATCGTCTAGCCTACTATGTTAGACAAAACTTGTTCCAAGACGTGCCAGCGTGGATTGACCCATTTAGCCACCAGTACCACTACTAACTCGGAATCTTAAGTACACGCTAGGTCCAGTGGTCCACTATGGATTGATACTTACAGAGTTACAGCCAAAGTTTTTTTCAATTTATTATCAAGTGTAAAAAATCATCCTACATTGAAAAAAAGGATGTGTACTAAAATTGGAGAAAAAAAAAGTAATCCTTAAAGCCGATGCTAGTATCGTTAGAGGTCGATCCAGTGTAAATACATAAAATTTTCATATGTCAATAATAATTTTACTGCACTAATTAATAAAATTAATTATCAAACACAATTTATTGTGTTTGTAGACCTTCTAATGAAAAGGTAGTCGTAAATTTGTAGAATGTCTTCTTCTGCTAGATCAATGAAGAATATGAATCCCCAAACTATCAATGAATTGAAAATCAATATTGTTTTCGTTCTTCGTTATCTTGCTCAATTGAAAGCACTTTAAAAAGGAAATGCGCATAATGTCAATGAATTGAAAATCAGTATTGTTTTCGTTTTCGTTATGTTGCTCAATTGAAAGCACTTTAGAAAAATGAAATGCGCATAATGTCTATAGAGCATACGGAGTATGAATCTATAATTTATTTTGTTTCGACATGTTACCCTTATCTGTTAGTGATTTTTATATAATTTTTCCTATTTAAAATTTGTCTATCACCTTTATTGAATCATTGTTTATAGAATGATTGAGCAATTAAATGTTTGTAGTACAATTACATTTTTGTAATAATAGGAAAATTGATTATGGCCACACATTACCTTTATATTTCCGAAACATATGAGATTAAGAAGCTAAGTAAGAATAATCATTTGTGACCTTCAAAAAAAAAATCATTTGTGGTGAAATTCAATACAACCATTATGAAAAAAGGTGTTCCTCACAGATGTTTTCCTTATTATTATTATCCTTAACCTCTCCTCCATCTATATAGAATCTTAGCAAACTATAAATACAAACACAAATCTTCATATCATTTTGTTATTCAAATAAACGTAAACTTTAACATTCACCATTTACCTTGATTGAAAACACTATCAAAAATCCAAATCTCATATAATCGATCAAATATAAAGTTTGCACAATGCAAGCTATAAAAGAGAAAATTAACGAAGTAAATACCATGCGGAAGGTAAAAGCCGAGGCTAGGGCGGAAGAGAAGGTAAATTATGCCATGTCTACATATTTATAACGTTACGTATACTCTAAATTCATTTTCGATTTTGGGGCAAATAGTTAAGTTTTTACGTTTGGTATATGTTATGATAGATTTTACTAACCCTCTAAAAAAATTGCACAATGCATGTGTTAATCTGTAGGAAGAAAAGGAGATAGCACAAGCAAGAGTAGATGTTGCTAAGGAGGTAAGGAAAGCAAAAGAAGCAGAGGCAGCCATGGATTTGCATGTTGCCAAGGCAGGGGAAAAAGCAGAAAATGAGATTGCAAAGCATGCAGATCATATGCGTGAACATCAGTCTAACTAAATCTAGTTTAAAACGAGATTATAATTATTTAACCTAGGTATTACACGGGGTTTAAAACTAGTTTAAATTTGTAATATTTTACGAGAAACTTGTATAATGTTAAATGTAAAGATAACAATGCATGTTAGCTGATCTAGTTATATATACATGAGCGTTTTGAAAAGGATCTTGTGATAAGGTGCAGTTACGTAATTTGCATTCTCATTTCCAAATTGGATTTTTTCCGTGTACAAAAGATTGATCATTTGCGTTATAGCTTCAATTTACGAATATATATAATAGGAAGTGTCATAGCTTTCTCATTATCCATGTGAATGGAGTATGTTAACAAATTCAATCCAATTTTTGAAAATTGGATGTGATTTTCAGTTTTAATTATCATTTTACATACTTGTAGTATGAAAGATCCCTTTTGGCTCTAGTTTTTGCAACTTATTTTACTAACTTAAATGATACTAATAAAAGTTGAAAATGGACAATGATATCAAACAAGCCGTAATTAATCTAGTATAAAAAAAAGTGCAAACAATCAAGAATAACCGAGAGCTTGATCGAGAAGATTTGAACAATTTTCTATTGCTAGATATGATAAGCTTTAAACAACATTTGGATAAGAATGGGCTAGGATGATTCGAAGCTTCGTGTATAACTTAAGTCCTACTCCATAATGTGTGTATATTTGTAAAATGTTGAGAAATGTTGAGAGGGGTTGGCCCCCCTTGAATCCTAACATAGCTTTGTACGTGGATACTAGCAGAACCGTACCCATGATCACGAAATTTGAGTTTGAAAGTATTTAATGTCGATGATCAAAATAAATTTGGAGTAAGTACGATAATGAGGATCAAGAGAGTGATCGGGAAGAATGAGCCACAATGCACTAGGCACTAAAGTAGGAAAAACAATTTTAGCAAAGCAAGACTTGGTCTAGTGGGAAATGATGGGGTTTAGATTTAATTGTGAAATTGCAAGCCTCTGATTGGAGGGGTACAGGGAATGAGACACGAAATGGGACAGATGAACCTTGTACTCTTTACCTAGTTACCTCCCCATTCTCTTCCATGTGATGGCCTTTTAAATTCCATTGGCCCGACTCTGAATAGTAGGACGCCACTAGACGGCTTAGGTTTTTTTTTTTTTTTTAACATGGTATTGCCCAATTTTATCAATGTTCTTGGGTAATCACAACAAAGTTTCCTTTAATGAGTCCTCTATGGCTACAAATAACTTTTCATATTTCTGTATCCCAATTCTCATATTTACCCCAATCTTGTTGTTAATCACATTTAGCCTATCAACACACATCTAATATCTACAAGCTACCCTCGACACCATGGACAGAAAAACGCTGCCAACTACTTACTACAAACAATACCCTCCTACTAAAACAGGTACATTTATCGTGAACTTGAACGATAATTATAATCTTATTAGGAGTACTTTTCAAATGATCTCCAAATATATCTACTACCGCCTACCAATCAATAATCACGCAAACTATATTGACATGAATCAAGACTCAAACACGTATAATTTCCTACACCTCGTCTTTGCTCTAGTACACAAAGGGAAATTGATTGCTCACACTATTGACCTGACATACTCCGTCGAAAAAAAAAAAAAAGAGGAAAAAGAACCAAACAATAGGCTATACATTTTCGACGAGTAACGAACCGAACGTCATACATAAAAATTCGAGGGGTTTAAACCAAAACAACGTCGACAACCTCCGTCGTTGGCCGCCCCCTATCAAAACCACCCAACCTCTCCTTTCATAACCACCTCTAATGGCGCCGCCACCACCGTCTCCGTCGCCGCCATTGACACACCTCCGTAACTAACACCTTCTCCGGCGATGCGTTTCCTTTAAAATTTAAAGGTATGCTCCATATATATACAGATTGATTGATCTATCTAAGATTAAGATATAGTTTTCATATCACATTTTTGTTGATTAAGATATAGTTTTTCCTGATTGATTCGATTATCGAATCGAATCACAGCGATGCTTCAGAAGTTTTTTCTCTCTCCTCCTTGTATTCGCCGGTTTTCTGTTGCCGTTGATTCTGTTACCGCTTCTTTGCATTGCGTCGATTCTTCCGCCGCAATTAGTTCTCCGTCGAGTAGTGGTAGTGAGTCTTGTTCGCGTAATCGTGAAGCTGACGCTTCTTCGAGTTATTTACGCGGCGGCGAAGCCGTAAAGAGTGGTGTTAGTCGTAGTTTGTCTAGGTTAGAAGAGCCAGCGCTAATTAGGTTGAAAAATGAGAGAGATCCTGATAGATTGTTTAGGTTGTTCAAGGAAAATGCGAGCAATTGTGTTGTTGTCGAGAATAGGTATGCGTTTGAGGATACGGTTTCGCGGTTGGCCGGGGCTGGGAGGTATGATTACATTGAGCAGTTGCTTGAGCATCAGAAGTCGTTGCCTCAGGGTAGGAGGGAGGGTTTTATCGTTCGGATTATAATGTTGTATGGGAGGGCGGGTATGGTTAAACAGGCGGTGAATACGTTTTATAGTATGCATTTGTTTCGGTGTAAGAGGAGTGTTAAGTCGTTGAATGCTACATTGAAGGTGTTGTCTCAGGCTCGGGATTTAGAGGCTATAAGCTCGTTTGTGAAAGAGGTGCCTTGTGAGTTTGGGGTTGAATTGGATGTGATTTCGATGAATATTGTGGTTGATGCTTTTTGTCGGATGGGGGTTTTAGATAAGGCTTATGCGGTTATGGTGGAGATGGAAAAGTCGGGGAGAATGCCTGATGTTGTTACATTTACAACTCTTATATCAGCGTTCTACAAACGGGGTCGATGGGAGATTGCAAATGGACTGTGGAATCTTATGGTGCTTAAGGGGTGTTGTCCTAATGTTGCCACGTTCAATGCTAGAATTCAGTTTTTGGTTAGTAGGGGCCGAGCATGGTCAGCTAATGAGTTGTTGGGCTTAATGGAAGAAATAGGGATGCCACCAGATGAGTTTACGTATAATCTGGTAATTAAAGGTTTTTTCGAGGCTGGTTTTTGTGATATGGCGAGAAGGGTATATTCTGCTTTGCACGGCCGGGGTTATAAACCAAACTTACAAATTTACCAAACTATGGTACATTATTCGTGCAAGGTAGGAGATTTTGATTCTGCATATAACATGTGTAAAGAATGCATGAAGAAAAGTTGGATTCTTAATGTAGGCACCATTTGTATATTACTGAAAGGTTTAAAGAGTGTAGGAAGGGTACAGAATGCTTGGAATATTATTGCTTTGGCTGAAAAACGGCGCCCTCCCTTTCATGTTAAACAGTTGGACGCTTTTAAATCTATATTATAGAGGTGTTCAAGCACAATGAGAGGAATATTTATCAAATCTTCTCCTTTGCTCTCCAACTATCTGCAAGTCTTCCATTTTGTGTTGCCCACTCAATCTGTGGTTGTTGAGATATGGGATGGCATAAGAAGTTTTATGTGGGTGGGATTCTGAATGGACAATGGTTCGAAGTTTCCAGCATTTGATGAACCAACAATTATGCCGAAGATCTCCCTCGAATGTGGTAAGTTTCTTACTTTCTCCTCAAGTTTTGCATGTACCTGTTATTATTTCTTTGGTAGTGTGCGTAGCATAAAATGCGGAATTCCTTTACTATTAATTATCCCTTGTAGCATAACCTGTGGAATATGCCTCCTGTAGCTCAATTCATGCATCTTTTACTGTTTTTTAGCGGATATTCCATATTCACCAATGAAAAGAAGTTTCTGGCTTTCTGCTGCTAATATGGTTGAAAGAACATTTCTTGTTCCTCTTTCACTGTTGTAGGCATTTTGGCTGTCACCTTTGGTTCTCTTTTTGATTATTGGCAAAATGAAAATCGATTTTTTATTTTAATGTCACTCTTTTCAGCTCTAGAATGTGAAGACTGCTAATGAAAGCCGGTGGCTGCTTATTGGCATGTATCTAGTACCCGAGGTGAGAATTTGATTCTCATGCTTAGGCCTTAGGTTTTCTGTTGTACGTGGCATTTTCCATGTTAAATATTAAGATCTCTTTTGAACTATGCTCCCAGTAATAGATGATCTGTATTTTGTAAGCACCAATCAGCTAGGCCATACTTCGATACATTTCGAAAAATTCTCCTCAATGTGAGGGGGGGTGTGCTTTTATAAATAACGCATCAGTGAATTGCTATATTCTGGGAAGACTATTGTGTATCAAGAATTCAAGACTAGTAAAATTGAAATATGCTAGAGGATGGTTTGTTAAGTGTTCTTTTAGATTTAGGAGCCAATAACACACAGAAGACATAATTATTCTATCTTCCCTAATTCAAATATGGAACACTTGCCTGATACCCAATGCCCTAGAAATACATGTGCATAGCTTTCCGGTTGTGAAATTTGTAATAACTGAGTTATTGCACCTTTTTTAAAGATAAGGGTTACTGTTTTCTATTTTGGTGATTCCTGTATCTCGGGATGTATGTCTCATATATGATATGGCTGCGATTCTGTCGAGTAGTGAATGCCAATATTCTACTTTAAAACCTTATAAAATCATTGGAGTCCTTGATGATAGTTGCTCTCTGTTTTTCAGAATTAGGGGGTTTCTAAGACAAAGAACTTTCTAAGGATGTCAGGGCATTTCAGAAACTTTGCTGATATCCAAGAATGATGCTGCTATCAATATAGCATTTGATACTTCCATGAATGTAATTCAATCTTGGGGGATGTTTGAGACAAGTGAGCATCTAGAGTAATAAGAAACTTTACGTTCTCTTTTATCAAATGTAAGCTTATTATTAACTGATACGGCAGTTCTCTTTCTCCCAGGTAATTGCTGTTCTGCAGAATACACAGCTCCATTGGCACCAGTTTCAAATTCTTTTCTGGTGCATTTTGGTATTTTTTGTAAACCAAGAGAAGACATGTGAACGGAATTGCAAGAAATTGCATATTTTTTTATTCATTCTTTAATTCATTGATAAACTTCTTTGTTTCTCTTTCGAAGTTTGATATATATCAGAAACAGATACTATTTTGCCATATTCTTTTCCGATGAAATATTCATCATAATACGGAGTAGTATAATTCTTGTTTTCATTCCTGCACCCCCCCCCCCAAAAAAAAAAAAAGAAGAATACTTTCCATTTATCAAGGAAAGTTCTTTTCTTTATGGAGTAATAGCAGAAGGATTGTGGGATTGTGAATGATGAAAGGAACATGAATTGCTTTCAGTTACTCTAGTATCAGTCATTCAGTCTCTTACTGTTCCTGTAGTTGTGTGATTGTGGGCTAGGAATTTGACTCCATAGTTCTGTAGTAGAGGCGTAGAGTTGTTCTGGTGTGAACTATGTCTCTGAAGTGTAAACTGGATTTCATGTTCCCCTCGCAACTCTTTTGCTTTCTCATATTGCTGTCTGCTTGAAGCAGAAAGAAATTTGAATTATTTGCACACCACGAACTTTTTGTCTTGTGTTTTTGGAAATAATGAAATGGTCCTGCTAGTTGATGAAGGATTTCGACTAAAGGCATTATTCTGGTGACTGGTCAAGTTCATTGAAAATTTGCTGTTGTGGAACTGAAGCTCAGAGGAGAACATGTAATTTCAGAGACTTCAATTGCAAATTCCCTTTCGCTGTGTTGTATAAGTAGCGACGAGTGAACGATGTACATTCCTGCTATCAGAACTTAATATGATGTGAGTTTCAGGTGTGAAAAGGTTTTCATGGATCCTTGTACACCCTGATTGAGAAGTTGGTAATTATCTTATACTCTATTACGTCAAGACAAGTTTTTTTGGCTGCAATTGCTTGGAAGTCCTCTTGTCACTTACAAGGTATATTACTTGATCATTTGAATCTTTGGCGTAAACCTGTATAGTATGCTTTTTTTTATTCCTGTCAGTTTGAAATTCGAGGAAAGTGATATGAATGTTCGAATCTGGAACTTGTCCTGGAAATGGATGAGGAAAACGACTTCTTATCCTCACTGGGCCTTAGTCTTCTGTAGTGAGTCGTTGTGGAGACAGACGTGATAGTAAGTTTTTGTAATGTGTGTATACGTTGAGGATAACAATTGTGGCTCTTTATGGTGTTATTCTTAAGAATGATACAATTAATTACTATACACCCTACTCCTTAGCTTAGTTGCGTTCCAAAAGCTAGATTGCCCATCGTGACCCAGCCCTTCCTTGACCTGATGTGACACTCTGACCCATTGCATGTTTTCTGCATTGGATATCACTGATAAATTCATTGGTTTTTGGTTTCTTGCTCCTTTTGTTCTCAGTTTCTTGTGTTGGTGGTTACTGTATTTCATGTTTGGCAACTTTAAATTGTTTAAAGATGCTGTAAAGATTTTACACAGTGGGCATTTACTTGTTCTGTTCTGGATATCTTTTGAATTGAAGATGCATAGGATATGAATCTCTTAGCTTCTGGCCAAATTGACATGTCGGCTCTGCCTAATAGTATGCTGTCAAGGGTGTAAACTAAAGTGTTCTCTTTTTATATCTGGGTGTAGAGATTGGTGAGATTTTGACGGAAACCAGTTAGCCAGCACTTGGGGTTTCTTCCCCGATCGTTTTTCTTCTGAGACTACATGCACTCTGGAAATTGGAGTTCAAGCTATCAATATTTGCAGCTCTCAGATATGGAGTTTGTATTACCCTACCTTTGGAATTTGTCCATTTTAGGTGGACATGGAATATTTTGAATTGTTAATATAAAAGCATATGCTTATGGTGAGTCTATTCTTACGCAAACATCTTGGTTGCACTAATGATTTATCAAGCTTTTGAAGCGAGCTTGACTATTGTTCAAGATGCCTATGCAGACAATCAACGGTTGGTGTATTGTCTAATCGTCTTTACATATCTGTTTTTAGAAGCCATCCGTGACTGGGCATGCTTTCTTTTGACCTTCGCAGGTCAAACACTGCCAGAAAGGGAAATTTGATGAATGGCAAACGTCAATGAATCAGATATCTACGGTGAGAACACCCATGTTTCGTGCAGTAGCCAAAGCACCCATATGACCAGGCCCATCATTGTCCAGGCTTACACAGCACTGATGAGCGCATGTCGAGGATAGAAGCCTTACTCGGAACTTGATCTGAGACATCTCTGATCTAACGCGGGCTTCATTTTGAGGTTTTGTGACGAACCTTAAATGGGTTTTTTTTCATAGCGTGTCTTATTTAATCTTCCTTGTATCACCAAATACCTGTATAATTTGACCCTAAAAAAATACCTGTATAATAATTTGGTACGAGCCAATGAGCCATTATTAGTCAAATGTTTAGAAATTCTGCGAAAATGTCATTGTCTAGAATACTGATGTCATTTTTGAAATGTATATAAACAACAGTGTTTTCTGACGTCCAACTATCAACTTTTCTAACCACCTGTAACGAAAATTTTATATAATATTTGTTATTGGCAGGATTTTAAGACTAAATTGTGCATGCAGTTTGGGTTTTGTATTTGCAGTTTTATCTAGTTTTGTTTACAGAAGTCATTCGATTGCTGCGAGTTCAAGTTTCCAGAACAAGCGAGCTACCTACAGCAAACCTCACCTAATCTTCTTCCAAACAGTGCTACTCTTTTGTTTCATTCTACTGTAATGTCATTGAAAAGAACCCTCTCCTGAAACTTTTACTTGGCGCGCTATTGTATATTTCTTACTGCAGATTTCTTTGAGTAACCTTTATGCATGCAGCGTTTTATGCCGGAAGCATAAATGGGGAAAGAAGCTGCAAAAGAAGCTGCGAAAGAGGCTGTCTCGGCTGCCCTTTACAAAGTTAACCTGCACTGCCCTGAGTGTGCGCTTAAGATCAAGAAACCGCTTCTCAAGATTCAAGGTATATTGTCCCATGGAATACAGGTTCCCGTAATATGTAACAGTTGCTTAAATATCAATTCTACTCTACAAACTTGTTAATGTAAACCCATGCCTCTGGTTTTTGTTGTGTCAATGGAACGTGCAGGAGTTCATGGCGTGGAGACGAACTTTGGGAAGAGCGAAGTTAAGGTGGTCGGAGTGATTGATTCGAAGAAGATTCATGAGAGGATCGAGAGGTTGAGTAAGAAGAAGGTTGAGTTGCTAAAAGTTGAAGAAAACTTCAAGGAGACCGTTGTTGTAGAGAAGATTGTGAAGGAGACTAAAGCAGTAAGTTTTTTTTTCTTTTCTCCCTTTTTTGACGAGAGACTCTATCCATGTGGAGGACTTTTTCTGACTCCTTTTGATTTCTTTGTCTGGTTTTCCCAACTCTTTTTCCTAAACTTTTTTACCTTGTGTTCAAAGTTCATATGTTTTTTTCAATATTTTCTAAACCTTTTTATTTATTTTGACGACT
>JBBYHQ010020458.1:0-10098 GCA_038382645.1 Spergularia azorica | reverse complement strand
CCTCCAGCTACTCGAAGGGTTGTTATGTCTGATGCTGCTTGGGGTTTATCATTTGGCAAATTTTTGGAGCTTAGCTTCTCCAATCACGCTGCAGCAAGTAGGGTTGCTAGTTGTGGCCACTCCTTGCATAGGGATTGTCTTCGGTTTTATGGGTATGTCTTGGTCAAATGTCTTATTAATTACTTGGCTAATGCGAAATTATTGTTTGAACTTCACTTCCTCACATGTTATATACATTTTTATTCTGATTATTTGATACATTCTGTACCTGTCCTCAGTTTGGTAGCATAACAACTAGTCATTTTTCCAATTAAATTCTACCTTAGAAAGAGAGAGAGAGAGATAGAACGATATTGACATATTGTGCTTTAGTTTTGGCATTGCTTGCTACCATTATCTCTATTTGATCCTTTGAGGAGGTTTTTAGTCATAATATAATCGTTCAAAGCTAGGCTTTATGTTATGATCTCCTCTAATCTCGGTAACTGGGCAGGTGCGGGAAAATGGTTGCTTGCTTCCGCTATGCATCAATTGATGTCTATTCAGTTTATCTTCCACCTTTGAAAGTTGATTTTAACTATGAGATTCAGGATTGGATTCAGAAAGAAGCAGATGAGGTATTAACTAATTTATAGGCATCTTCCTATAAATTTAGTTGAATTTAGTTCTAAAAATATTTACTGCGACAGGTTATTGATAGGGCAGATGCTCTATTTTCTGAGGTGTGCAATGCGATTAATAAAATTGCTCAGAAAAGATATGGTGGACCTGATGCTGGTGCGGCATCATATGAATCAAAACACCACATTGCAGAACTGGAAGGAGTGTTACAAAGTGAAGTCACAGACTTTGAGGTGCGATGTTGGGGCTAACCAACGTAATCTGCTTATTTCCCGCCATTTTGATGTACTCTGTAGTATTTTGACCTATGCAAATAATGGGCAAGGGTAAATTATTTATAATAGAAATCATCTTGCCGTGCTAGTCGAAAACTTTTCTTATCATATTTCACCTAATTTACCTATGTTGAAGTTTAGCTTCTTTTGGTCCTTTGGTCCGTCTTTGCCGCCAGATGCTTTTGTTTGTTTGTGTGTGTGTGTGTGTGACACGTGCTGGAATTGTAGTATTTTCTCTGTATTTTTTTCTTGCTCAGAAGCCTCTCAGTTTCTGAATCTTTCAACAAAGAAATTGAATTCATTTTATCTTTGGAATGCTCCACGAGCTAGAAAAAACCAAGTTATGCGGTTTACAAACCAATTGAATTCATGGTATGCTGACTTTGTACCTTTTCCTGTTCTGACTTTCACTGATCAACTAAAGTTTGCATCCACAGGAATTGCGCAAGAGATCCATCAACATGGAAGTGAAAAACGGTCATCCTGCCATTGACATTCTGGAGATCAATCGAGCAAGGAGGCAGCTCCTTTTCCAATCTTACATGTGGGACCATCGCCTCGTTTATGCTGCTAGCTTGGATGACAATAGTTATCGGGGTCAGGTCGCTGGCTCTGTAACAAACTCTGAAGAGAAATCAATTCCGAGTAGTGATTTCACCGGGCCAAACATTCTTCCTAGAAACAGCAATGCTATTACTGGTGATGAATGTCTTGTGGACTCTAATACTTCCAGAAGTCCTGATGCAGTAGGGCAAATGAAGAATGATACTGTGAAGCCACCAGAGCCAGTTCCACAAACAAGAACAGCTAGTCCTGACCTTAGCTGCGGTATTGGATACCAAAGTGACCCCTCAGCGTGTGCTCAGATTTCTGAACGACCTGACCCTTTGGAGTGTGGACCGACTGTTCGAAGGGCAGTTTCTGATAGTGAGTTCATACATTTGTCGGATACCCTTGATGCTGCTTGGACAGGTAAAAGCCAGCCCGGGGTTGGAATATCAAAAGATAACAGCTTTCCATTGATGGGCTCCGTTTCCGTTGATTCTTCATTGGCAGCGGTTGCTGAAAGGCTGGCTCTGGAAACTCGAGTTGATGAGCGAGGTATTGGTAATGTCGGTAATGTCAAGTTACCCCCATCGCCGTCACCAGTGCCATCTGTCAATTCAAAGGGTTCTGATAGCACAGAAGATGCCATAAGCTGGTTGGGCATGCCCTTTGTCAATTTCTATCGCTCCATAAATAAGAACTTTCTGGGTACTGCTCAGAAGCTTGATACTTTTAGTGGCTACAATCCCATGTATTTGTCAGCAGTTAGGGAGTTGGGGCTCCAAGGTGGGGCCAAATGGCTTCTCCCTATAGGTTTTGGCGAGACTGTTATTCCGGTTTATGATGATGAGCCAACTAGCATAATATCTTATGCCTTGATCTCACAAGATTATCATAGCCAGTTATCTGAAGATGGGGAAAGACCAAGAGAAGCCATGGAGTCTGCATTTTCGCTGCCATTACATGAATCAGCAAGCTTTCATCAATTTCTTTCATTTGATGACTCAGTGTCCGAAGCGTGTAGAAGTCTTTCAATAGATGAGAGTTTCTTATCAACGTCAGGGTCACGGAGTACCTTGATGCCAGATTCAAACACGAAGTCATCACACATAAGAGTATCTTTTACTGATAATGGTCCTGTTGACAAAGTGAAGTATACCGTCACTTGCTACTACGCAAAGCACTTTGATGCCTTGAGGAAGATTTGCTGTCCATCCGAGCTGGACTTCGTTAGATCTTTGAGTCGCTGTAAGAAATGGGGGGCCCAGGGTGGTAAGAGCAATGTCTTCTTTGCAAAAACTTTAGACGACAGGTTTATCATCAAGCAGGTTACAAAGACAGAACTTGAATCATTTATCAAATTTGCCCCTGGGTATTTCAAGTACTTGATGGAGTCGATAAGTACCAAGAGCCCGACTTGTCTAGCGAAAATTCTTGGTATTTACCAGGTAATTAGACTGGAACTTATTGCTTTTTATACTAAATGCTTTTTTATGCAGCTGATCACGTTCTACCCGGAGAAAGTACACATTTGTAATTCTACGTTTTTGGTTTGCTGTGCTTATATATGAATTTGATGGATAACCACCCTCCAAAGTAGAAGCTGTTTGTGGGATTTTATATAGGATTTGGTCTGGGGTTGGGAGCTTGAATAAGTGTTGGTTCTGAGTCTTTGTCCAGTGTTTTTTAATTGGGTTGAGACGTGTGATGGTGAGATGGGTGGGGGGGGGGGTTGTTTTGGTTTACACCATTTACTTCCTGGTTTAGTTCCGATGTAAGCTGGGCTGGAATCAGGGCTGTGAAGCTCTAACTAAAACAGTCTCAATGATTCAATGTCTGAAGGTCAGACCACGTAGCCCTTTCTAGCTTCTTACTTGATTAGTGTCGTTCAATTTTCTTTCTTCTCCTTTTTGTTTGACATAAGCATGAATGCAAAGAGAGAAATTATGCACTTGAAGTAATTGCTTTCCTATACCATACTTTCTGACTCCTTTACCTTAATAAAAAGTGTGCTACTTGAAGCTGTTTTAACCTGTTGGTTAATGGTCACTGAGCTTGCTTAACCATCCCAACACTGGAAGTATACATATGCGTCAGGCCGTCAGCTGCATAAAGTATCTTTGTAGTAAGTTTTTGTGGTGGTTATTTACAGGTTACCACAAAGAACTCCAAAGGAGGAAAAGAATCAAAGATGGATGTTTTGGTCATGGAGAATCTTCTATTTAGAAGGAATGTCACAAGACTTTACGATCTTAAGGGATCTTCAAGATCAAGATATAATGCAGACTCCAGCGGGAGTAATAAGGTTCTTTTGGATCAAAATCTGATTGAAGCAATGCCTACATCCCCAATTTTTGTGGGCAACAAGGCAAAGCGCTTGTTGGAAAGGGCTGTTTGGAACGACACATCTTTTCTTGCTGTAAGTATTTAACCCAACTGCTTAACTATTTGGGAATGTGTTAAAATGTAGCTTGCTGCATCTGAATGAATTGCAGTTGGAAATTTGCATGTTATATTGCATCTAATGCTGCATTGTTCAGATAAATAGCACACGAACTATTGTTAAATCTTGTTTTAACTTTACACATTTTGTCTTCTACGTTCTGAATTACAAATTGCTTATGATGTTGATGCAGTCTGTTGATGTGATGGATTACTCTTTGCTCGTTGGCGTGGATGAAGAGAAGCACGAACTAGTTCTTGGAATCATAGATTTCATGAGACAATATACCTGGGATAAACATCTTGAAACATGGGTGAAGGCTTCCGGCATTCTTGGTGGACCAAAGAATGTATCTCCAACTGTGATTTCACCAAAACAGTATAAGAAACGTTTCAGGAAAGCCATGACGACCTATTTTCTCATGGTCCCTGATCAGTGGTCACCACCTACAATTATACCAAGCAGATCACAATCGAACCTGTGTGATGAGAATGCTCAAGGTGGTTCATTTGTCGAGTCATGAAATCTGTAAATTGGAGTATAGTATACCTGTAGTTTGGGGAAGAATTATCCCCACCATAGTTTTTCCTTTTACCTGTCCAAAATTTTCCCTTGTATCCCATTCTTTGGAGTAGTGAAACCCATTGTAGTCTTATTGGAAATAGATAAGCCATATCAAATCTTATTAGTTACAAAAATCGAGTCGATTTGAAGCCTTGGGGTGTTTATTTTAGTTTACCCCAACTCTTGTAAATGCTTCTTTTTGTGTAATTAGCATTACAAGCTGTAATTGACCTACATTTTTTGGTAAAATATATACCATTCAGCTGCAGACGATCTATGTACAAATTCCATTTATGTCTTTTTACATTTAGCAAGTCTCCGGGTATTAATTTTTCACAGCAAAAGTACAAATCTTTCTGAAGCTGGGGTGACTTCAAATTCTTGAAACTTAACCCCAAAACCAATTTCCACCGGTCTATAGATTATTTTACCCGAGTTTTTGCAATCTACATCGGAAACATCCATGTTGTATATACATAAGTTTCCTTCCAAGGATGATGACTGATATAATACAGGATCTCAAGTTATGATTATACTGAATCACATTGAGTGGCAATTCATTTACAAGCTGCACATGTTTCATATCCTCTGAATCTCTGATATAAACTGTTTATGAAGAGGTTGCTTCTAACTCAACGGAGATCTGATTTATGTCACTGAATGCTGATGCTGACGCAGGTCTCAACGAAGCGACAACTTTTTTCAAAGTGATCAGCAGCCCTCTGCATAAGGTCAATGCAATGCATTGAATCCATTATAGGTATGCTTCTCTAGAAAGGTGCTGTCTTTCGAAGTTTGTCCATCTACAATCTGCAGCCATCTCTTTTGAAGGCGATCAAGGATGTCAGTATCCCTGTAATTTCATCCATATCAGACACACAGTGATCAGAATTGCACAAAAGTAAACTCAGAAGATGATAGTTATTTTACACTAATGAACGCACCTCATCAAGTGATAAGGCGTTGGAGTATGCGACTGAAGAAGACGAGGACCTTCATCAAAACCTTCACAGATGATCTCCCCTCTATCATCTTTATAGCAAATTACACCAGTTGAATGATCTTCAAAAACCTGCAGGTCACGTATTAGTCACCAGACCATGTCGTATAAACAAGCTTAATACAGTTTTTGTGAGAAAGAATGGTGGTTTACTACTAGTTCACTATGTCATTATTTAACACTGACAGTATCCTACAACAAGTTATGTTATCAAACCCCAAATATTTCGGGACCAAGGAGGCCAGGATTTTGTTACTACCTCGATTGCCAGAGAGTAAGGTGTAATTTTCGCAAAGTTGCTTTAATGAAAGAGCTTACTAATCATGATATTAATGCTTCAGGGAAACAGAGGATAAATATCAGCAGAATTCAGAACCAGAAACAATACCTGGTCTCTGATGGAGGATCTGATCTGCAGTTTAGCTGCTTTCTTGACAGTAAGCTGACTTTTCCTACGCATAGCCACGCCGAAAACAGACTTCTTCAGGGGAGCAGATTGGTGAATTATGACACAGGGTGAAAAGGAGCCTTGTAGAGCCATGTATGAAGCTGAATGAGTAGCAGAACTAAAAGCAGCAAAAAATAGAAAGAATAAGAATGTTACCCCAAGTTAGGTCTTTTATAACAGTAAAATAACCAACTCCTGAAGCTGAAAGTTGAGGCAGATGCAACTCTACTGATTAATTAACTTATAATGTGTCAGATCACTTAGGCATTAAACAACAGTGAAAATGATTAGAAAAATGCCTAATCACTGCCCATTATGTAGGGTCAGTGGGACCCACATGGCTTATCTTGTCACTGTAGCTGTTGATGCATACAAGAGTTGCTTGATTAGTTGGTAACGCTACAAAGTCTTCAAATGCCTTTGATTGGTCTGGATCCTCAAATAATAGGTGTGTAGGAGGTGGCATTTTCGTTTCCCTTATCTCCTCTAATATTCTAATTTTACTTAACTTTGGAGACATAAACAAATGCAATGGTAGATGGCCTCCTAACTTTCATTTGATGCAAAAGGACAATAGTTGATCATATGTATAGTTGAATCTTAAACGATATAAAAATTTAGGTAAGACGGTTTGATTTTAAGACAAGAGTAGAATTTTAAGATCTTTAGGTGAGACATCAAAGTTCCAAAAACCTTGAAATCTCTTCACGTCCTACTTTAACATTCAATTCCAAATGAACAATGGCGGAATTAAGTATATGTATGTTTCCAAATCTCAAGTCTCCACTGCAATCTTTGAATCGCCAAAAAGACAAAAACTTAGATAAGACAACTTTATGATAAGACGGAACGGCGATTTAAAAGATGCAACATTCAAGTTTTTCAAAACCTCAAAATCTCTCCACATTCTATTATACTATTCATGTTAAATAGGATGGATTAAGAGATACAATATAATTGCAAAAGTTCTCATATGTCACATAAAGCTTAAATCCATGCTCCATCCTTTGAATAATCATGGCCAGTTACAGGTCCTCACGTTAATCCATATACACAAATACCAAGATGTCACTCAATCTACAAGGTTATTAACATATACTACTCCCTTCGTTCCCTTAAATTATTAACGTTTAACTATTCAAAAGAACGGAAAAAAGTAACTTGCGAGTACATTTTATGATGGGACAAGAAAGTTTTGGCTTGAAAAAGTCGGTGTTTTTCCTAAATATTTCAACCAAGCATGTGTCTGGCACTAAACAACACTCATGTGATTGAAGGTTTCTAAGTCTTAGAAATCTGATTGATTTGCCGCATACCCAATTTCAGCATCATGTCGGCCCACAAATCAGGCAAAGTCTGGTAGAAGACAAGTCACATTCCTATAAAATTAAGTTCATTCTCAGGTCGTGGTTACATTTTGTGCATCTACAGATTACCGCATAATAATAGTACTAATTAAGTAGGAAGTAGTGTCTTACAGGGAATTATTGGGATTTTCTGAGAAGCAAAGAATAAAGATCGAAAATCTAAGATTAACATTTAGTCAAGTTTTTCTTTTACGCTCCCTCAGGTGAGAGCGCGATTTTGCTCCTTTAAGAAAGTGTACTCGTGGAATACAGTTTCTAATGAGTCCTCTCATATGAATGATGACGGACACTCTCTCGCAGTCCCGGTAATACTCATTCCTTGTCAATCACTCTTCCTTCTTTCACCTTTTTTCATTAGTCACATTTGGTGATATCATAAGTTTCTTGTCGCAGTCGATAGGTTTGATAACTCAGAAACTACCTTTCATAGTGTGGCAACTTCTTGTTCATTCTCTGTTAAAAATATCTAATGTCAACCTTCCTGTCATTTTCTACAACACAGCATCTACAATTTACTAAGTTTTCTATTCATCATTTGTGATTTGTGAACTCCTTGATATCACTCCACTCTCAGAAACTGCAGTAGAGTAAGAAGAATAAGCCTAATTTCTATTGAAACTAATGTCAGCCACAAGTTTCTTTCTTATGACCTAAAAGAAAAGCTTACTAGGAAAGTCACTAAGTACTTGGCTGATAAGATGCTTCGTCATCAAGCACTGATGCTGCTTATTTATCAAACCTACTTACTTAGGAAGTCACTAATGACTTAAATCTATTATCAAGATACTTAAACATAAAAGATTAAGTCAAATTTATACAAAATATGGTGATTTTGATAGCATGACCAGTAGATTGCATGGAGAATAACCAAGCTTGATTCTACCCAATCTATAGGTTTGTTCTAAGTTACTTGCAACTGCTTAGAGGGTATGCTCTCGGACTCTCCCATATTTTGGATACAGTTTACACCATATCTATCCTTAATTGTAGATTGCACACAACTCGGTTAAGGCCTAAGGGGGCAGGGACAACTAGCAAAGACAATAGTGCATTTTCCGACTAGATAAAAAAAAAGCGGGGGTCTGGGGAAGGGTCCCACCACAAGGGTCCGACTAGATACCAACAAGAAATTTAGACAAGTAGATGAGATTCATAGGAAAGTTTAGTAGGTACCTTTGCTCAGTCTATAATTCAGGTTCAGAACATTGCAATTTCTAGTGCAACTAAATCCAACCAAGCATCAAATATTTCCCTGCAAGAAGTACATTCTTGTGAGATCATTTCCAGGAAACATAACAGCTGTTTCGTGTTTCAGAAGCCAGAAAGTGGTACAGTAAATGAAATTAGGCTGCTCTGGCTGATTTGATTCCAGTGGTGTACAAACTAATTGCCACATAATTTATCTGAAAGTGCCAGTAAAAACACATACTCCGTACCTAACTTTTTATTACTAGTGATAAAAATAAATAATACTCGTACAACTTTATAAGGACTGGACATTCTCAATTATTCATTTATCACAACTTTTTATTACAAGAGAATATCTACTGATTCATCACTCAACAACAACAACAACAACAACATCATCACCATCACCCCAGCCCTTAAAGACTCCCGCCATAAAACGGGGTAAGGAGGGTTGGATGTACACAAGTCTTACCTCTATTAAAAATGAAAATTGCTTTGAGAATTGCACCGACTGACTGCTACTCCCTCCGTCCCACTATAAACTTCCTACTCCATTTCATTTGAATTCCTCACATATTGAAATGAAGTAGGAAGTTTAATTTGGGACGGAGGGAGTACTTCACAATCTAAGAAGCACAGACAGTTTCATGAGCCATTGTGCTTTATTCCGTCACTCAAAAAAAGAAAGAAAAAAAAAGATGGGAAAGTTCAGATAAAATAAGCAAGCAAAAACCAAATCACCAGAGAACATGTGGTCTCTCCTGTATAATGGAGATCAATTTCCATGCATAAATTATCTCTACAAACACGGACAGAGGCCTAATTAATTTAGCTGTGTAAGGTCACGGGTTCAAGTCTTGGAAGCAGCCTCTTGTCAAATAAATTGACAAGGGAAGGCTTACCCTCATTACACCCTTGTGGTGGGACCCTTCCCCGGACCCTTGCTTAGCGGGGACGCCAATGTGCACCGGGCTGCCCTTTTACTCCAGTGGAGTCTCAGGTCTTTCAGTATAATGCGGGATTGAGGATTACACGAATGAAGCTTTACTGCTGATGAGAATAAATCAATCCCTCTCTTGCCTCTAGTAGCTAAATAGTTCCTCCAGCGTACCAATAGTAAAACCGGGCGTAATTAGAAGTAGCAGAGACTTAGAGAGAAGTAAATCTATACCTTCTGGCTTCTGTAGGCAACTACAACAAATTATAAGTCCCAGCAACCTGCTCAATAAATTGAAGCTTCAGCCTGCAGCGGCGCTCAAGGTCAGCATATGCTATGTCATCTCTGTTGTTTTGACCTTCTTGTGCACAAACTGAAATTACAAACTCACCTAAATTAACATTGCAGCACCATACTCTCATAACATGTATGCAAATTTATATATTTTTTAGGGCGGGTAAATTACTTTACTCTTACTATGCTCCAATTTCTTCAACAAAACCAGTTTTTGCAAATGAGTTTTACTGTAAATCTTTCTTTCTTGTCAGTTAAACAAGTCTCTATACCTCTTTGATAAAAACAAAACAATAATGGCAAATTTTCGTGGTGCCCCCAAACTATGTCAAAAATGGTCGCGGTGCCCCTATGTTTGAAACTTGTACCTTGCGGTGCCCCCGAACTTTGCACCTATAGGCACGTGGTGCCCTTG
>JBBYHQ010020417.1:0-10099 GCA_038382645.1 Spergularia azorica | reverse complement strand
CAAACCGAGATTATCTATGAATGGTATAATTAGAGAGGAGTAAAATTGCTATAATAGGGTGTTAGATGAGATTATCGTCGAGGGTCGCCTTAGTAATCTTGATAAATCGTTTATTTCTTGTTTAATCGTCTTTCAAACCAAAACCCCCCCATTTATTGTTCTTATTTCTTTTATTTCTATTTTGCCACACTAGAATTGCATATTAGGACTTCCATCTTCCTTGTGGATAAGATACCCACTTACCTTAGCTAATTTAGTAGGAATAGTGGTAAGTTGACTAATAATGACGACTTATTAGCTTTGTCATCCTTTCAGACGTTTCAGGTATCTATTCAGCATCCCGTTGTCAGCCAACTTGTCGAGTACCTCCTCGAGGTCTTTGCAGCTCGCGGTGCCATGGCCTTTCTCCATATGATATTCACAGAACAAGCTCATGTTTCTTCGATCGTCCTGCGTAATGGGTCGGGGAGGCCTTAACAGGTTCGTCTCCTTGATCGCCATGAACACAGTCCTAAGCGAAGTATTGAACCGGTACGGCTTCTTGTTCTACACGACAGGTGGTCCTAGGCGGTCCTGTGGTTTGGCCCGAGAGGTCGAGGCTTCTTTATATCCTGATCTGTTCACCAGGGAGGCATTGATGTGCGCAGCGGCTCGTTTGTACGCCTGCTCGAGCGTTTTAGCCTCACGCTTCGCCAGGTCGTACTTGCACTTCCCCTCGGCCATTCCTTGCACCAGTGCGCTCACCCCCATTTCGTCAGTCAGATTGGCAATGTGCGTGGCCGTCGAGCGGAACCTCTGGATTTAGTAGTCTAGGGACTCATTATCTCCTTGTTTTACTGCTGTCAAGTGGATTGATGTTTTCTTCCAGGTTTTGCTGGTGACGAAGTATCCGGTGAACTTCTTCTTCAAACTGGACCACGAACGGATGCTCCTAGGCGGTAGCTTGTAGAACCACCGCTGACCGATCCTTGTTAACGTGGTTGGGAACAACCGGTACACAGTCGCCTCGTCTTCTGTCATGTATCCAATATTATGCATGTATGATGATAAGTGATCGAAGGGATCATCGACTCCATCGTATTCCGTCATTTTGGGCTTCTTCACCCCCGGGATCCTTTCTGCTTCGAGAATCCACCTAGCGAAAGGTGATTCCGAAGTGAAGGTCCTTTTGGTTCGACGAGAACGATGAGGGTGATGCCTCGAACTGGCCTCGCTTTCCGAAGCAGACTCTGAGTCATCGCTCGTGGAGTTCGAGTTGATTTCACGAGTCGCGCTTCTAGAAGGTTTAGACGTTCGGGGTGGAGATTTCGACGGCCTGGGCGTTCTTCGCGGTGAACACGACCTCCTCCTGCCTCGGGACTGGCTGCCCTGAGGCTGGGATCGCCCTCGGGTATGCTCTTCCTCGACCAAGATGCCCTTACCCCTGGCGGTCGTCGAGTACTTCTTGTGTGAAGCTTGGGTCGCTTCCTTCTCCTCTCCCCTCCTCTTCAGGGAGTTGATGGTATCTCTCAATTTAGTAGGAAAGTTCTTGTCATAAATCGCCTTGACCCTCTGGACGGCCACCACCGTTCTCTGAGACAGGGTCTTTCGAGGGCCTCGCTTGTGCTTGCTCTTGGTGGGGGCCGCCTCGACAATTGGAGCCTTGGTTTGGGAAGCGACTCGCTTTTCCAACTCAGCCATTCGCTCGCTCATCTGGCGCTGTAGGTCGGCTTGGACCTCGAGCCTCGCACGTGCCTCAGCCAACTTCTTCATTAGAGCGACGTCTCTAGGACGTGGCTCGCTCTCCGTTTCTTCTTCGTCCATTGGCTCGTACTCTTCCTCGAGGTCCACTTGCTCCTCTACATTCTCCTCGGGGACGCGCTGGGCTCCCTCCCTGGGGGCTGACCGCTCGGCCTCAAGCGCCCTCGACGAAGCCTCACCGGGATTGTCGGGGCGCGAGGGATTTGGGTCAGCTCGACCAAGGATGGGGTTATCGCTCGCCACAGCTCCCTTGGATCGCGCGGGTCTTCCTCTCGGGGCCATCTTCAGAAGCGTTCGGTGCTCTCGATCTGCTTTTCCTTTCACACTGTCCCCACAGACGGCGCCACTTGTTGGAGTGAGTTTCTTCGAAAGACAGTTGATCAAGGCGCCTTGCCGAGTACCTGCAAAAAGGGAGCCTGGCTTTCACCAGGCGTCGCCCCTCCGACGCTCAAGTCAGTAAGATGGCTCGGGAAGGGGTGGCAAATGAAGACAAAAGATGCCTTTAATGCGCAAATCTAGGGGAATAATTTAGAGGGATAAAGAATGTCAGAATTTTTGTGTAAGAACCTGATTTTGATGGGTCATAAAGGGGGTATTTATACCAAATGATGGGGGTCCTAGGAATAATCCTAGGTTTCCCCAATCAATCTTGACCCTTTATTCACCTTCCATCCAAGGGTTGCCCTTAATTGGGTTTCTTTGCATCACATGGGCTTTTTCTAAGGTGCACTACCTTAAGGGCTATGGTCCAATCACAAAGTGGTACCAACAAAAAACTTCATTTTTTATGTATATGTTAAAATTTATACTCCCTCCATTCCAATGAATTGTTGGACTTTCGTTTTTTCACCAAAATCAAACGAACGAAGGGAAGGAGTGAGAAAATGCTAAAATCACTTTTAGACACATGGGCAATTGGGCTTCCATTGGGGACACTATGGTCGGACTACGATTAATAGGTGAGGATATGGACATGGTCAAGTCAAATATGAAGTCAGCTCAACTAGGGGTCGTCTCAATAAGGTTTTGGTTTGAATTTAAGGTGATCTGTATTAATTGGGAGTCAAATTTGATCAACGGGTCAGATCATTTGAGGTTAAATACAAAGATCACATTGTACTCCCTCCATTTCTTTTGGTTCTTTACGTATTCCTTTTTCTGCAATTTCATTTGATTAATTACGTTTCTGTTTTGGGACTATATTTGTTACTTGACCTTCCACAACTACCCTTACTAACTCTACCATTAAATCTTCTAATAGGATCATTTAATCTAATTAACTCAAAACTCAACCCGATTACTCCTTAATATTTCCCTCTTTCTAGTTACTTACCCAACCCAAATCACATTAACCCACCAACACAACCACATAAAAAATTAGAAATCCCCATCCCCAATATCAGAACGTCATGCATCTTCATCATTCACATCATTCATCTTTTTTTTTTTTTGAGGGGAATTCACATCATTCATCTTCATTCGTTTACCCTCATCCACAAATCTCAGTTTCATCATCCATTAGTGCATCTCAAAATCCCACCCATCTTCATCTCTTTCCCCTAAAATCTTCTCTCTTTCCTCTTTGAAAATCAAATTGGGGATTTTTGTCATTTCTAGACTGTTTTCGGAGAGAGAAAAATGGCAAATGATGGAGAGGGATTGAAGTTTTTTCAATGATTTTTTGCTTAATCTGGTTGTTTTGTAGTTGTGTAGTTGTGTTAGTACACAATTTTCCTACCCAGAAAAACCAATTAATCTTAGCTTTTGTGTTCAAAGTTCTCACATTTCTGTTGGTTTTCTCGGGAAAATTAAAAAGAACCAAGTTCTCAACTTTGTTGATTTTTCAGGAAAATAAAAAGATCCCATTTTATTTAATTACTTTTAATCGAAGGGCATTCTTTTTTTTTTGTTGAGAAAATTCGATGATGATAATGAGGATGAAGACGATGTGGTACACGCCTACACGGAGAGTAGCTGGGGGAGCAGTGGCGGTGGTGGCCTGGTGGGTATGATAGGGTAGTGGTGGTGCAGTGCGGATCACCCGTACCACTTTTCGTGTCCCCCTCCGTGTACCCTTCCAATCACGTGCCACCATTTCATTATTTTATATTTTAAAGATGATATTTTTTAGAAAGATCATTAGTTTTTAATTAATTTTCTTAACAACTACCCCTCCCCCTCCTAATTTGCTTCTCTCTCTACCCACCTTGGTACTCCCCCACTTTCTCTTTGTAAAGAAACAAAAAGAATGGAGGGAGTATTCCGGATTATCGTAAATGGGTTAATACGAGTCACAAGTAAAAATAAAACAAATGGGTTCATGACCAAGAAAAGCGGACAATTTCAATTACACATCTTTTTCAAGAGTTATATGAAGTATCACCTCACCTTATCTGGTCGGCCTACGAAGAAGAATAAGGTCCTACCCAATGAACATTATTGAGGGCAGATTTACAGATCAACATACAGTAGTTAAAGAGTTACAGATCAAATCAATAATGCGCTCAAGAATATTATTAATACGCATCTATTAGTTTGTCAATATAGTAGTTAAAAAAGTATCACCATATGAAGATCTAATTGGGAATAAAAACCTGTGTAATTATCATTTCCATATGACAGTCCGTGCAATTTCCTACATGTAAGGGAGGTTATATAGACATGTTAGTGTTGAGAGTAAGGGAGGTTTATAATAACGCCGGTCAACACGGTTCATTTGTCCAATACGTATCGAGTATATCTTAGTGAGTAAAAAACTCAAATTAGCCTAAAACCTAACTAACACCATTGTGGTAGATTGGACGTAACAACGTTTTCTACCTATAATATTGGATTTCTGTACAAATATTTTCAAGTTAAAACCAGCTCCAAGAAAAAAGAGTTATAACTCCCCGTGCAATTTTTGCACGGGTAAAAGAACTAGTAATTATGAAGATATTGTAGCTGCAGCTTGGAAAACGCCAGTGATTGCAACTGTTATGTTCAGGCTTTTCAAAAGACTAAGAAATGTCAAACATGAGCTCTGTCAGTTAAATAGAGAAAATTACTCTAACTTGAGTACAATGTCAGATAGACCTTCAACACAGGCATTTTGATCAGGATACTATAGAGAAATGCTAGGAGCTCACGGAGAAATACTTAAAACTGAAAAAAGCTGAGCTAAGTATGTTGTACCAAAGGGCTAAAGTGACACATCTAAAGGAATCAGATTGCAGCTCGAGGTACTTTTTTGAAAAGATAGCTGAGAGAAAAAATCAATGCAATATTGGTCAAATTGTTGATAGGCATGGTGTCACTCATAGAGACCAGCAAGGCATCGTCAATGCTTTTCAAGACTATTATCAGCACCTAGATGTTAGGCACTGAAAAACAGGTTTTTCCACTTGACCATGATTTTGTGCAGACTGGTGCCACTCTAACACCTGCTCAGCAGCTTTTCTTGAGCTCTCCTATCACACAGGAGGAAATTAAACAAGCTCTCTTTGACATGAATGCTAATAGAAGCCCAGGCCAATATGGTTTCTCCCCTGGATTTTTCAAGACTTCATGGGGAACTGTTGGGGATGAATTCAACATAGCAGTGTGGGACTACTTTGATAAGAAAGTGATGCATAAGCAAGCTAATGCTACAATGATCACCCTTATCCCTAAAAAGGAGAATGCAAGTAATGTTACTGATTTCAAACCCATTTCCTGCTGCTCAACCTATTACAAGACAGTGACAAAAATAATGGCTAAAAGATTGTAGCAAGTGCCTGATATTGTTGGTAAAGAGCAAGCAGCTTTTGTCAGGGGGAGGGACATTTTCCAAAACATTTTGATGTCTCGGGCCTTGGTTAAAGGATATGATCAAAAGAATATGTCTCCTAGGAGCTTGGTGAAAGTAGATATCAGAAAAGCTTTTGATTCTCTTAATTGGAGCTTCATCAAGGATATGCTGATTGCATTGAAGTTTCCTAAGGTTTTCATTGATTGGGTGATGGGCTGTATATCCACTCCTTACTACTCCATAAAAATAAATGGAAACTATGAAGGCTTTTTCCCAGGGAAATGTGGGGTTAGACAGGGAGACCCTTTATCTCCATATCTTTTTGTGCTAAGTATGGAGATCCTCTCCAGATACTTGAGATCCATGCCCTCTTACAAACAATTCTCCTTTCACCCCAAGTGTATTCAGGTGAATCTAACTCATCTAACATTTGCAGATGATCTTATGATCTTTGTAAGAGGCGGTGTTCCCTCAACAATGGCAGTGGTTAAAAGTCTGGAAACCTTTGCAAAAATTTCTAGCCCTGAAGCTAATCCTGCAAAAACTGAAATCTATTTTGGAGGAGTAAAGGATATAGTCAGAAGACAGATTTTAGCTGAGACTGGTTTTGCTGAAAGTCACTTTCCCTTAAGATATTTGGGCATCCCCCTCCATTCAAAAAGGCTAAAGGCTGAACTCTATCAGATGATGATTGGGAAAATAAGTAAGGCCATTCAACACTAGTCTACTCAAATGCTATCTTTTGCAGGGACAACTCAACTCATAAACTCTGTTATTTTTGGCTTGGAGAATTTTTGGTGTGCAAGTATTCTACTTCCTAAGGGGGTTATAAAGAGGATAAACAGGATTTGCACAAACTTTCTCTGGAATATTGATGAGGGCAAGAGGAAAATGAGCTTTCAGAGTTGGAAAAGCTCCTGCATCCCACAGGATGAAGGAGGTTTCAACATAAAGGAGGTCCTATCATGGAATAGAGCCATAATGACAAAATAAATTTGGAAAATACACCAAGAGCAGGATAGCATTTGGTGTGATTTGATCAAAGCTTACTGTCTCAAAAGCAAAAACTTCAGGGAAATCAAGAGTAACTCTAGTGACCCTGAAACTTGGCGAGGAATTGTTAGAGTCAGGGATCATCTATTGAGCCTTAACCAATTTCGTAGCATGACTCAAAATCTTGTTCTAAGCTGGCAGATGCTGGGCAAATTCAGTGTAAGGAAAGCCTATGACTTTCACAGAGACAGCCACCCAAAGGTGAAATGAGCAAAGTAGTGTGGGACAGTGTTGTAATGCCTAAGCACAACTTTATTACAAGTCTGGCAGTGCAAATTAAGCTAGCAACAGTGGATAACATTAAGGCTAAGGGGATGATCATTATCAACAGATGTGTGCTTTGCAAAAAAGCTGTTGAATCACACAAGCATTTGTTCTTCAGGTGTGAGTTTTCTTATTAGGTTTGGTCTAAAATTCTAAAGTGGATTGGCACAAAGAGTAGAAAATGGAACTTGAAGCAAAAGGCCATTTGGTTTGCAAAACACATGAATCAAAAGAGCTAGAAGACTAAGTGGTGCAGTTGTAGTCTCTGTCCAACTGTCTACAACTTATGGCTAGAGAGAAATCAAAGGATTTTTGCAGAAACTGAACAGCCTGCTCATGCTATCATCAACAACATCAAGTACCAAATCTGCCTTGGAATATATAATTGGATGAGAAATGTAATTAGTGAGGAAGTAGTAGATTGCGTTATGGCTTAAGACAAGTTTAGTGGTTTTTCTTTTTTTGTAAGAATTTATTTTATTCCCAATAATGGATGAATAAAATCTTTCACCTTCTTACAAAAAAAAAGTCACATTAAAAGCGTAATAAATTCATTATTCTTTTTAAGACAAATGATTTTTTTTTTTAAAATCTGACTGTATTGGTGAAGGGAGTGAGACAACAGAATAATGGATAAAGGATACTTACTCCTCAATTTGGACCTTTAGATTCTTTATATATAGGAAATTGGTTGAACATTTATATAGAAAGAGAGATGGTTATAGCTCTTGTACTCTTTTAAAGAAAGTTTGTCATGGATAATCACCCAAAGATATTGATAATGATCCAAAGTTACGCACACATTGTATTATAATCGACGGTGACTCTAATCGTCATTTTCGAAATTCCCATTCATTTTTTCCCTTTAATTTTGGAGTCAAAAAATTGTAATTCGGGGGATACTAATTAGATAGCCGGCCTTGAAAATGTTGAGAGAGAAAGAAGCACCCATTTTCACAAAATTATAGATTTTTTTTATCAATAAGACTATAAGCAAAAAGTTTGTGTTTGGTAGTTTTTGTTTGGTGCTCTCGAATTATTTATGTCCAATCCTATTTATAAAAAAATAGAAATTAAATTTAATATGACAAGTAATGTGTCAACAATCAGTAAGGATAATAACGTGCACAATAAAACGCAAAGTTTTAAAGGGTAGGTTCAAGGTGTAATTATTATAATTTGTGGTCATATGAATTGTGCTTATATGAGTGAGAAATAAACCCTGGTATAATTAATGATGGGAAGGCAGATTCACATGAAAAATCATTTCGTAGTCAACCATCCATCTAAACCCATCATGTTTTCCTTAAAATTTATCTCTCGTGATTCTATTCGCTAATCAGTGTCAGCAAGTGAAGAATAAGGACATGGGGCAAAAAGGGTGGGGTGTGCACCAGCTGATGGTCATGATAAGCATGAGCATTGGGGATAACTAGTTGTCTATGACTATAAATGAGAATAGATGATTTATCATGTGATTCTATCTACCCTTTTATGACATTAATTAAGAGAAGGGTTTGATTATCACCCAAGTAAACACAATCCACGTCACCATTAAAACGATATAACCATGAAGCCCTTAACTGGGCTTTTATAATGTACTATTTTGGATGTAGTCACCCCACTATGTTTCGAAATGTTGGTACCATTGGCCAATATTAACGTTATATTTTCATTGTTTTAACACTTACCTTATTTTATTTTTTATATAATTACACATCATATTAATGATAATAACAATAATAACGTAAACAACAGTGTCTCAAACTACAACCAGGTGCATCAGCTACGGTTCCGTCTCATATACTGCTCCAAGTACATTGTACAATTTTCGCAATTACGGGACATTACTTAACTCCCAATTTATTCGATTTTTAATTAATCAACTCGAGCGTGACTTCACCTCGTTGAGCACATGACAAACCACATGTTTAAAACACGTCATGTAAACATTTCAATCTCATTACGCAAACTAAATTGCGTATCATAAATATACCAACCACGTAACACAAATTTAGACACATGGCACACAAATCAAGAACGTTTTATAAAGTCATTATTATTATTACAATGCAAAGTTTCTCTTGGGCTTATAATAAACTTTTTGACTTTACGAAAATACAAACATACGACATGAGAAACAAACAACAACCGTTATGGATCTAACGGTACCACAAAGCTACACAGGGGCTGAAACATCTTCATCGTGACCTGAGACCTGCACATACACCAACAACAAAATCAAGAATCAGTTTAAAAACGTCTTCCTTAAACAAAATGTTATTCTATTTTTTTAAGACGTAGGTCATAGAGCTAACAATCTTAAGATTCAGCGTTTTGCTCAAAATTTTGGAAAACTTCAATGAAGCAGGCCGTGGTAGATATTATATTCTTCATCATAACCCTCCTTCTGAAATCTTTATATAAAAAAAGTGAGAAAATGCCAGTTTTGAATTCAAGACTCGCTTCATAATTAGATGTCTTTAACTTTAAAACAAGCTTATTGCATGTCTGAGAATAATCACTTTCGAATTATAGTTGCAACACTTTAAAAGTCAAGATGAGAGTGATAACATTTAATGTTCAAAACGTTGCAGATACGATATTATAAAAATAAAAATAAATAAAAATAAAAATAAAAAAACTAAGAACAATGTTATGAAACATTTACAATAATAGAATTGAGCAAACAATAAATTTTAGTCTAACGGAAAGTTCAAATAAATAGGTGAAAGATAGTATGACAAGGGTGTGGATTATATAAATAATAAGTAATTTATTATTAACAAACCTGGTTGGGCGGGGGGAGCCAAAAACTAAGATAGTCGGGCTTCAAAATGTTGAGTGAGAAAGACGCATCCATTTTCACAAAATTTATAGATTTTTTTTATCAGTAAGATTATAAGCAAAACATTTGTGTTTGCAAATTTTTGTTTGATGCTCTAGAATTTTTTATGTGCACTCATATTTATAGAGGCGATTTATAAAAACAATAGAAATTAAATTTAATATGACAAGTGATGTGTCAACAATAAGTAAGGTTAATAACGTGCACTGTAAAACGCAAAAATTTAAAGGGTAGGTTCAACGTATAATTATTATAATTTGTGGTCATATGAATTGTGCTTACATGAGTGAGAAATAAACCATGCTATAATTAATGATGGGAAGACATATTCACATGAAAAATAAATTCGTTGTCAACCCTTCATCTACACCCATCATGTTTTCCTTGAACTTCATCCCTCATGACTCTATTTGCTTACAAGTGTG
>JBBYHQ010020376.1:0-10102 GCA_038382645.1 Spergularia azorica | reverse complement strand
AAGATGGAGGAATCAATTCTTCACCTCCACCAGGAACTCCATCTCTATTATTTGGTACAAGCAAACAACAATGTCCAATAATTCATGTACATAGCTGGGGAATCATAATGAGTACACGACATAAAGCAACAAATGAATTAAATCCCACAAAAGAAAAGCACTTATACCTCGAGACGGCTCTTTAATAGTTGATGCTGATGGCAACGGAGGAGGAACTGCCTTCTGGCCGAAAGCTTCAGCATAAGTCATATCAAACTCTTCGAATGTGGATCTACGGTAAGCAAGGGCAGTTGCCTTATTTTTAATAAAATCAAGGCTCTTACTATCAGTACCCATAGGAACTGCAGCCAACTGGTGTATAAAAGAAAGAGTCTCAGCAGGGCGAAAACTATCTCTAGCCTTCTGAATCTGGCTCACTGAATAAACAGAGCCCGGTTCAAAATCGACGATATCAACAGCCAAATACCCAGGCACATTTGTGGGTCGGAAATTATAAGGATTTCGGCAGTAGCAACTCAATCCAAGAGCACTCCTCCGACTTGACTCATCAACAGATTCTTCCACAGCCCTAGCAAAATTTCTCGAACTTGTCTGCTGTGATTTCTCAGTATAATGAGGATCATAGGGCACAAGCTCATCTGGATCAAACCATCCGTAACTACTATCACCGAAAAAGGCAACCAGAATGTTTCCATCCCTCCTTGAACGCCTAACCGAAGATGACGCAAATCCCTCGTTATACAAATGACCTGGCCACCACGGATGAGACTTCACCTTTCCCCACACCATATCACCCATTTCAAACTCTGTACCCATAACCTTTGCAGATACACTTCGCATCAAACTACCATCAATATCCACCCCACAAACTTTCTTTCTCACCGGAGCCCCCAAATCGCCCCGACTCTCTAACTTAAAATCTTCCTCTCTACCATCCATATCTAACCCATCCTCTTTACGTACACCTCTCCCCCTTCCTTCACCCTCACCCTCAACTTCACCACCAAAATCATTCCTACTCGACAAACCCGGGTCAGGCTTCCCCATTCTACCACTCCCTGATACATCAGACTCAACCACATCACTATCATCTCTATCACCTTCCCTAACTTTCTCTACATCACTCTCTGAAATTTCCGGTTTCCTGGTCTCGTTTTCGCCTAATTCGACACCTCCTCCACTCTCCAAGTTCTCACCTTTAACATCAATTCCCCCATCACCATCAACCCCACCACTCGAAACCGAAAACCCACCTCCATCTACCTCCATAGAATCCCCATTTCCATGATAACCCCCCAAAACCCCAACTTCACCCGTTTCCCCCGGCAAAACCCTAACTTGATCAAAATCGGTTTTCGGGTCATTCAAATCATACCCAGAAAAACCCTCAACCGCATCATTCAAATTCAAATCCAAATTCAAATTTCCAACACCCTCATTTGAAACCCTACTTTCTCTCTCCTCCTCCATATCAAAATCTTTCTCCATCACTAATACTATCTAACCATACAAAACAAAATTAAACAAAACTAACCCTAAATAAACCCAATTAATTACAACAAAATCAAAACTTTATATCATACGAAGATGACATAAACACAACAGTTGATATAAGAACTGTAATAATTACGCAAACCCACCTCAATTAATTAATGTCACATCGATAAATTACGACAAAATTTAACAAAGCATGCGAAAATAAACCAAAGTTGGGAAATAAAATCAATTAAATTAAAAGAGGGGTTTAGGTTTAACTTAGCTGGAATTTTTTGAGTGAGAATCAAAGCTTTCGAAATGGTGGGAGAGGAGGGAGAATGAAGAGAGAGGAGAGAGAAAATGGAGTTTTCTAGGTTAGAAGATTATTAGTGTGGGAGAGCTTTTTATTTTTATTTTTATTTTTATTTATGTATTTTCAGGTTTTTAGTTTAATTTAATTCATTTTATATGGATTTTAGGGGGGTTATTATTGAAATATTTTGGGAAAATTGATGAAATTGGGAAGATTTTTGTAGATTGAGATTTGAGAGTATTGCACACACCATTTGTCAAGTATTCACTCACCTTTTGCCACCACATTAAATCAATTTTCGTATTTTTGTTTTTGGGAGAAATGTGATTCTTTCTTTAAGAAATGAGTAGCAATGATTTGTTTCGTTTTACGTCTTGATTAAGGTGTTAGTTCACTATTTACCTAATCAAAATCATTTCAGATTTTTAGGTTTGTGTAATGATTGTCTATAAATTGATCTTTCAAATGTGACTATAAGTGGGATAAATTTACAAGGATTAAGGAATAGTTTTGTAAACATCGAAATGCGGCGAAGTTTAGTTTGTTTTACAGGTATAAGAAATATAATAAATGTATCAGCGAGCGTTACAGAATACATTAAAAGAATTTTAGACGTCTTACAGAAGACGGTGACCATCTGCTTAACAGAGTAGTTCTATCCTACTTCACGTTTCATTCAGCATATTCTTTTATCGATACCTCTAATAAATGTCGTAGGGCATAATTATCGTGGTTAAAGTAAAATGCATTATTTCATAGTACGCACGCACCTTGTGCCACCACATTAAATGAATTTTCAAATTTTTGTTTTTGGGGAAAATGTGCTTCTTTCTTTAAGAAATGAGTGGCGATGATTTGTTTCACTTTACGTCTTGATTAATGTGTGTATTCCACTATTTACTTAATCTAATTTATTTCGAGTTTGTGTTATGAAAGGGTCTTTTTAAGGTGTTATATCAAATGGCACCATAAGTGGGATAAATTTGCAAGATTGAGAGCAGCTTTTGTAAACTTTGAAAGAGAGCGGATTTCAATTTGTTTAAAGCGTATAAAAACATATTAAATGAATTGGCGAGCGTTACGAAATATATTAAATGAATTCAAACTTCTTACACAAGCCAGTGACCATTTGCCTAAGAGAATAACTCTACACTATTGTCCCTACTCCGTACTTCATGTTCCATTCGTTATACTCCATTTTTTAATCAGTACCTCTAATAATGTCGTAATTTATTGTGGTTAAAGTAAAAAGCAGTATCTCGTAGTTCTTACAATGGTTCAGTTTTTAGATTCCACTTGGAGAACTTAATTGGATAATTTTAAGGCGATTTTGTAGATTCACAAGGTTAGTCATGATAACAAAAAGTTTTGTCCAACTCTATTTGGCTGTTGTTCAAGTTCAATACTAGAGATAGCTCTACCTAGCTCGAGTTTTGAAATTGTGTAAAGAGAAGTTGGAGCAATGCATGTGCAATAGAACATTAAGATCCGTCAACCATTTAGTTATGATGTGACGTCAATTTTCAAGATAAATATTCAAGTTTTTAATTTTCCAATATGAAAGAATATACATCTTTTATACCACCCCATTATCTTTTTTTTACCTCACATTTCAACTCTAAACTAAAGTTTAGGTTAATTAACCTTGAAAGTTAATTAACACCGTCTTGCAAGAGATTATCAATGAATAGTCCACTCGTGAATCCAACCAACACAAAAAAAAAAAAAAAAAAAAAACATCAGCATACCAAAATTAGGAGAGAATTGTCGTAGTTTTAATCTCATGAAAACGGCTCGAAGAAAGCATGCTAAGAGGAAGGCAAAGGCCAACAACAGCCACTAAGAAACAAGGGACACCAAGAACTCGCGGCGACCGCTAACAGGCAAGACCGGGCGATCAAAAATGTTCAAGCAAGAGGGAGACTGGGAGAGTGATAACAGTCCTGGACAATCAAAGATATATTGCTCTTTTTGGTACTTGAAGTATAGTCTTTACACCTTTCACATAACGATAACTCGAAACAATTTCTATCATACAAACACGGAGAGACCGGACATACTACAAAACATTTATAAAGGGCTGGAGTCCCCATACTCCCCAACAGCCCTCATATCCTCCTCACTTTAGTCTAACGGGGAAAGAAACAGCATCGTTCCTCGGATAAAAGAAAAAAGAAATCCTCAATAGAGGCAAAAATGAATTTGTAAAATCAAGATCGATCACAAACAAAAAAGACAGCGGCATTTGTTGTTTATGCTTCATCCTCTCTACCAGGGGTCCCTGCGAGCCAGCCCCATACGCCACCAGAACCCTGCCTCTGTTTTGCACTTAAGGCGGCTTGCTCAGAAGCCGCCTTTTGTCTGCGAAGGAGTTCAAGCTCCTTCTCCATTTGTTCCAATGTTTGTAACTTCTGTCGTAATTCCGCAACATCAACCTGCAGAATCCAATTTACAATGAGCAATGTTTCATAATGCATCATCAAGCCATTTACTTTTGATGGCCTGCCAAAGCATCAAAGATCCCTAACAGATACCACCATAGATGGGTTTTGTGTCTCAATACCACAACTAGGCTGAAATATTCCCGCAAAACATTTCAAGCAGGTTTTAGTCTCGATAACCCAACTGTTTTCTTGAAAACAAGTGAAATCTTCCAAATCTAAACGATGCTTAGAAAAAGGACACCCCCCCCCTCTCCAATTGTTATATGGTACCCCCGGGGTTACAGCAATTTCCTGTACCCCTTCTCTTATAATCCTTAACTTATAATAACTCTACATTTAATTTTTTTTTAAATTCCTAGCATGGGCCACACACCAAAAACACTCTCAGGGGTATGATAAGGATAATATAATTTTCTCCTCACCCCCTTCCCGGTTCCTTTATCACCGCAAGGGAAGCTGAGGAACGAAAATCAACCAAGTATGCAAAGTCATTTCAGTACGACAATTTCAGATGACGATTCATGTTAGCCAATCTCAAATCATTTTGGGACTAAGGCTTGGTTGTTATGGGTTGTACAAGAATTCTGAAAACTAGAAAAAATCCCATTTATAAATAATGGATTCCTTCAGCTACCTTATTGATTTTCTTAGTTCTCCACAGTTTTGCGTATGTAGAGAGATTGTTTTAACTATACACAACCAACAAAGATTAACTACGAAAACATCTGAAATAATAAAGGACCAGCTAAACCCCAGATAAGTCTAATACATATAAAGAAACAAGTGTAGCATGGCATACCTCAAGCTTAAAACATCTAGATTGCTCAGAAGCAAGCTGACTACGTACGGATTGGAGCTCCTGCAGAAAAAGATTCCCTGGTCAAATTAATATTGAGCATAGTTGAAAGTCATAATAAACTTGCAATATTTGAAAACTTCAGCACTGCGCATATGCCTAAGACAAAACAACCAATTGAAGATCCCACATGATGCTCCTCTTTCCTAGCTTACAGGATGCGCAAGAGCAACTCCAATGGAAAACTACAGAATTTGTAGTTCTGATATGCCATGTAGGAGAGTGGGAGACTTTAAACTAATTTCTTAAACTACAATTGATTTCATATAATGGTAAACTACAGTTGTCAAGCAACGTAGCCTGGGGGGCAACGTGGCCTGCCAAACATCGAAAGGCTATTTCCAGATATCTGAATATTGCATCAAAAATTACAACGACCAAAAACTACACACCACAAAGAGCAGAGCAAACAGTCTAGTGGTGCATTTTGCTTTATTCCATGAAAGTCCTGTGTCAAAAATAGAAATACAGCACTCTACATTTTTCAAAATCCTCCACACATAATTTGAAAAACGTGAACGAATGAAAGAAATGGACGGCGTATCTCATAAATCATGACAAAGGAAAAAGGAATCCTCCCAAGAAGCCTAAAAAATAAAATGGAGGTGCATCATATATAAAATGTAGCATTTCAGATCAATCCCATTCATCAGACAATTTTCTTTCTCAGGAGGAATGCTGGCACTAGTCCTTTTATCATCATTACCAATACGTCACAAATGTGCATAATAGAGTCATTCCACCATACGCTAACCCCTCTAAAGGAGCAGAAAACCAATCTACACGTATGAACCAAAAAGGGACTAACAGTCATTCAATGAGATAAATTGATAGATAGATAATGACCTTGTGAAGCTCAGCACTTCTACTTTCGGCTTCTGTTAATTCCTGCTTTAGTTGGTGATTCTGCGACTTCTCTCTACTTAGTTCAGAGTCCAATTCTTCCTTTTCTTTCTTAAGAACGGCTATATGGCGGTCTCCACTTAGCTGCGTCTTTGTTTTCTGAAAATGGCACAGGACCAGCACAATTTAAAGTTAAAGGCACCAGATAATAGAAAAGACTGACTTTGACTACAACTATGACGAAACACTGACACCGCTTAATGAAGGGCTATAAATGAATGATAATGATTTTCTGTGTACTTTCAGTTAGATGTCATGGTAATGGGGCTCTAGCACCAGGCAGGTAATTTTCTTAATAAACTTTCATCATCGATCAGTACATTACCGTATTAGGTGGTAATGAAAATGGAAGAAGAATTCAAATCAAGCATTAAGCCTACTACTGAGGATCATTACAATGAGAATATAAATGACGCATTCAACCTAAAAGCATACATAAAACTCGTTACCATTTCTCCTTTTTATGAATCGTAATAGTTTTCAAACCATCTGAGATTAAACATTCCTTTTAAATATTAGTAAGAGAATATAACAAAGCAAACCTCCTTCCCTGCACATGCGTGCACTGAGAGTAGATTGAAAAAGAAAAGGTGGTTCAGGAAAAGAGAACCCAGACCAAATTACCTCTGAATCAACATTGTCCATTACAATTTCCCTGATTTTTCCATCGGGTCCTGAGTCCAGTTCAGATTCAAAATCCCTGCTAGCATTAGTTGCGTTATGAACAGCAGAAACACTGTCTGGTACAGGAGTTTCAGTCATCTTGGACTGCAAAGTGGATTTGTGGCTGGGTTTGAGAACATGAACCTGTCAAAATGTTATCACGATGAATGGAGGGACAAAAGTAGAGTTCCATTATTCAAAAGCATTTAAAGACGAGGAAAGCAGACTGACCTCATTGTTGTAACGACCATTATAACCTCCAAAAGAGACTAGAATATCTTCCCCATTGTATGAGCCCACAACCAAACTTAATCCCTGAAAAAAAAGAATAAAATATAACAGGACAGGTAAGAGGTGCATGACCAAGAGATTGTTTTCAAAACATGAAGTGCTTAAGTATGGAACAAACATGCTCTGGAACTAATTGCCTTAAAGGCATATAGGATTGGTCGAGCCAGCAGAATAGTCACTAGTTCACAACTGAGGATATGTAAGTCAGATCCATGCAGATCTACCGGCAACAGTCACATCTAACAAAATGCATACATATGACCTCCCCCGGCTCCCCATCCCACTTCTGGAAAGAAATGCAAGGTACCACTCATTCATTCACAATGCGTAAAGTAAAAAATGCACGGTTGACCTTAAGCAAATGCATCAATGATGTGGTATGGGTCAAAAGCTAGCGAGTAGTATTATGAAGGCCCCAGTTACAAACCCTCACCCTCATATAAATCAATCACAAAAAAGACATTACAGAATGAGCGTGCATGATTTTCATAAGTATGTTAACCAAATTACCTCACTAGCAAGAGAGACGCGACCTGTGACAGAGGTGACTACAGACCAGACAAGTGTTGACATATTCAACACAACAGTCTCCGCGGCACCTGCAAATAGTATGCAAAATCATAATGGGGTACAATAAATAGCTTATTTCCCCTAAATGAAGAATAGAGTCCAGAAGATGAAACTAAAGTTGGTGGAAAAAAAAAGCTCTTCCAACCACAGAAAACCTAAAAGTATGCAGACCTTCTGAAGACTGTGTGCTGTCGGTTAAATCATTATCTGGATACTTCACTACCTCTAGTATTTATTAAAAATTCATGTGGTGGATTCTTTGGAGATCACTTCATTTCACCATTCACATAATGACACATTCTATCCGTTTATTATTATTAGATCAACATGTTTTTCCAAGAAACTCCAAGTCAAAGAAGTAAACAAGATGCATACCACTCTTATTGTCACCTCCACCAACAATGAACCAATTTTCTCCAATTGTCACACCTGCATGCCCAGCACGAGGAGATGGGATATCACCTTGCTGGGTGGGTCTAGACCACTCCATCTACAAGATGAAAAGATAGAGATATAGGGGTAGCTAATTATGTAACGCTATATACCACTCAAAATTAAGGAAAAAAGGTCTTACAGCTTGCAAATCGAGAACATGTAAATCATTGAAGCAAGCAGCATGAGAGCCACCGCCAAAAATGAGAAGGTAACGTTCCGCATGTACAGTAGCAGCATGATCAGACCTTGGAGAAGGAGGCGCACCCCTAAACAAAATGACGAGATGCTTTAGCAAGTACAAAAGCTCATATTGTCTAATACATCTATCCAACATCTCATGATACTGAAGATTAGTGTGTAGATAGACATCAAGCACTTCTCAAAAAACCATAAATGATTCATGACTTCATAGATGTGAATTAAATTAAGAAGGCACATTGTTTTAAGAATCTAACACCCACTTACGCTGCATCAAATTCATCCCATGTCAAAGTTTCCAGGTCAAGCAAGTGAAGATCATTTAATAGACTCCTGCTTGCTTTTTCACCACCAAAAATAACTAAACTCGAGCCTACAAGAGTGACCGAATGACCCCCGCGGGACACCTGCAGTCGCACAGACAGTGTCAAAATGCAGTCACACAGTCACAGAGAATCACAGTCGAATTTTCACAGATACGCATGAAAACAAAATTATCATGGTTGCATGAGTATTCCATCTAAGAAGAGTTATATCCCTTTCCCCTCATATCATAATTGCACAGGGATTCCATCAATTTCAACCACTATTACCACATCAAAGCATAACAGAGGAAGAAAGCCAAGATCTTGAGCCAGAAAACTACTCTCGGATACTTCTCAATCAAATTAGTACATACTGCAAGAAGTGAAACCTAAATGCTCATCAAATTCAAATGTTTACACAACTTTAACTTTAAACAAGGTTAGCAGAGATATCTTGCATTGGTATTAGCTATTCTAGTACTCTATAGTTAATACAAAATTGTGGAGGTCGATAACTTCACTGGCATATCTAACAATTCAAATCTATTCACACATAAGTGCAAAATCAAAGACACCCAGACAAAGAAAATACATGCACAGAGAGAACTAGAAAACTATCAGCCAGATATATAAGTGTCAAATTAGACCAGAGCAAGACAAGATTTACCGGTGGCTTCCCATATGTCTTCAGGATTCCCCACGTAGATGTTTGAAGATCAAAAACCCTCACTGTCAAGAAGATAAGTATAAATTACACTTTCAAGATTAACGAAACAAATCATGTTGGAGGCCGCAAAAATAAATCAACATCTATCATATCTGAAACTTCAACACTCAAGAGGCTCAAAACCAAATAATGCCAAACAGCAACAACCATCCACTACACATCTCACCTATAGGGATACAGGGACCGAATGCTCCAAATGTGTGGAACTTAATATCAGTTCACATGATTCAATTATGAGGAATTCACTGATTCTAACATGCGGAAAATCAGATTGTCTGCGCTAATTTTATCAACGAGGTAAACACTTAAGCCTCAAAAGCACAAAAGTGCCTAAACAGACACACAATCTAACTATTGAACGAGGTAATCATTTATGCCTCAAAAGCACAAAGAACCATGAGAGAACAAAAGTGGGGATAAAAGCTCTGTGGTTGTGTTGTAGTCCCTTTATCTCTCTGTTGTTCTAACAAAAGCGTTCATTTGAATGCTAATATTCTTCATCAGGATTATAAGGGGAATTTATTAAAGGAATATAAGAAAAAAGAAGGAACACATAAGAAAAAATAACTTTGTCTATTAGTCCTCTTTTTTGAAAAACATACAAACAGTTTCTGCAAACTAGGAAACCCCCGATACCTTGAATTGTCTCAGATGGATCCTTGGTATGTCCAGCAACTGAGAGAAGTTTGTCTTCCCATGGTATCTGCAAAACCATGATAAAGATTATTTTCTCTCTTCTCAACGCAGAAATATCAAACAAGATTGTGCATTGTAAATAGTTTCAATCTGACCAGAGCATGACCGGCGCAGGGGATAGATGATACAGAAGATTGCAGGTCTGGGGTTTCAGCACCTGTCTTGACCTCAACTCTTGACCAGGTCCAAGCTCTCAAATCTAAAGCCTACAGCAAAGATCAAATT
>JBBYHQ010020367.1:0-10103 GCA_038382645.1 Spergularia azorica | reverse complement strand
AATATTGCCCAAATTAGCACTTTTCTAATGACAATGCAAGATAATAATATTGCCAAACTAACCATTATCTAATATTGTCCACTATAAATAATCCATATATGTTCACTTCCCCAAAAGAAAAAAAAAAAAAAAGTGAATACTGTGGTCACTTTCCCACAATGTTTTGATGGGTATAACCAGGTGATTCGATATGGGGTATATGTCTTAACACCAGTTTATGACCTAAAAAATGGCTATCGCACAGGTTAAACTTTTAGTGCGGACTAAAAATTGACAAATGGCGGGGTAAAACTAATATATTGGTGTTAAACTCTTCTTATTTTTTATGACTCTTCTATTTTGTTATGACTTTGTTTGAGCTATCTATAGCATGTATCAATATTACCTAAAACTAGGACATGTTTTGGTAAAGCTGTGTGTCGGCTAAATTTTGACTGGGGTAAGGTATCTGCAGTCTGATAATTTGATGGGCTGGGAGTGTCATGTATGACATTATGGATGTTAGGAAGAATAATAAACGACGGGGGTTGAGGGTGAGGGTCTGAGTGTTGGAGGTCATGTAGAGAAGTCGCCGGGGTTAGGAGTCAGCTAGAAAATTTGACATGGGGGTAAAAGGGGTGCCGGCTAAAAAAGACAACGGGTAATAGGGTTTCAGCTAAAAAAAGTTGATTATCGAGGTTGGCTGGAAAAGCTGACCCTAGGCGAGGGTCGTAAGTTTGGGTTCGAGTAGACAAGTTGATGGGGGTTAATCATAATAAATTTAAATGTACTCCGTATTTCTGAATGTGTAGTTTTAAGTTACTTGAAATTAGATTTTTTAATTTATAACACGAAGATTTTATATTATTTGACATAGATAATAGTATATTACAATCTAGAAAAAATGTTATTACTCCGGTGCATGTGCACGGGTACAAATTAGAATTACTAATACAAATAAATTATTTTGAAGTGTACAAAAATAGAAATAGAGATATAAATAGGTTTGTTAACGTATACAACTAAAGAAATTTATACATTTAGGGGTCGAGTTTCAAAGTCAATGGCTGGAGGGTCATGTAGGGGATTGGAAGTCAGTTGTCATAGAGGATGTTAAAGGGCTCGAGTATATGAATCCACGGGTATGGAAGAGTTGGAGTAGGAATTGACCTGAGTAAGAGAGCTCATGTAGAGCAGTTCACGTGAGATGGGGCATAAGCCGCGTAAAAAGAAGCTGGCCTGCGGCTTGGAAAATTTGATGGGTGTAAGGGTGTCGGTTAGGGAGATCAAGTAAGAAGTCGACAGGGAATGGGTGCCCGGGTAAAAAAGTTGATTGGGGTGAGAAGACGTCTTCTAAAATGTTGTTGGGTGCCGAGCGTTGGTTAGAAAAGGGGACCGGGTGGGGGTGTTCGTAGGAGAGTTGGTGGGGGTGACTAGCTATCTTCCATTAGAGGTACGTGTAAATGGTTTGATCACTTTGATGTATGAGGAGTTAAGGTCTCTTAAGAAAGTTGACGCTGGAGGGGGTTGGTTAAGAATGTTGATAAAGGTTGTCGAATACATACAAGAGTTAGCGGATGACGAGCGAGGTGGAGCAAGGGATTTATTTGGTTGTTACGGGGTTGGATTCATCAGACAGAGAACATGGAACTTAATTCTTATGCCAAATTTCACTCAAATCACGTGTTCGACAATATAATCTTGAAAATTTTGAGAATTTGGAAATATGTCAAATTCACTTATGTTGAAACCAAATACAACCCCCTAACCTCTTCATTTGCAAATTCTATATTTTTCCCACACAAATGATTTGTAACCGATTACGACAATCTCAAACGACAAATTTCAAATGATTACCAAATTTCAAATAATTGTTTCCAAATTCTACCTCAAAATGGTTTTTTTTTAAAACAATTTTTATAGTAATATTATTATTAATATTATATATATGGCATTGGTAATATTATTTAGAAAACTATTATCAATTCCCGTGCATTTGCACGGGTAAAAAAACTAGTTAAATCCTTTTATTTGCGATAATAATAAAAATCGTCCACGAGCATTGATTTTAAAAAAAATAGACACAAGTGATCCCGATCCTACTCTTTGTTCACGAAGAGTATTATCCGTGGTTTTTTGGCTAAATTATAATTTTAACCAGAAAATGATTTTTTAAAGTAAAAAAGAATAACGAAAATTGGTCAAAAAGAAGAGGAAGACAATGGGTGAAATGAAGGAAAAGTTGAGTGCTAAGACCGCTAAGGCGCTAACCGAGCTCCAAGAATGAACAGGAAGTTTTGAGTTTTCAAAGACTTCATAGTGGAAGGGAGGGCTCGACTACTTTCCCTCTCTAGTCACTAGTCACTAGTCACTTCAATGATATAGTATTCACAAACAATTATTCAAATCTTACAATTTATTCACGGAATGCCACTCGAATAAGATTTTGGGTAAAATATAATCAATCTTTTATCGGAAAGTTGTGTGCTCCGATAGTTAATGGTTAAGGTATCAAGTTATCAACATTTGTGAAGGAAAATTTCAAAATGCTTTGAATTATGATGCAGGGCTAGGCAACGTAAATTCTGCATTTAACTTTTCCTAGTCCCAATAATGTTTTAAGGATCCATGAAAGTTGGATTTGACTTCTAGCTCTATCTGACCATGGATGTGAAGCATGACATCTAGTATTAATTGAAGAAAATATTCAATATATACTCCCTCCATTTCAATGAATTCTTTACGTATTCAGTTTTCGGCAATTTCAGTCAATTCTTTACGTTTCTATTTTGGGACCAATTAACCCATTTGAATTCCCCATTATACCCTTACTAGCCCTCTTAACCCTTACTTAGTTGGCCCAATTAATTTTATAAACTCAATTAGTGAACCTACTTATCACTTATTTTTCCCCCAAATTGTAATTCCCCAACTCAATCAAATTAAATCACCAACCCATTTTTACCCACCCATCATCTCAAATTCAGACAAGTTCATCATTTTCACTCCATTTATCAAACTTTCTCTCTCCTCTACCGCCCTCAATCCCCAGCTTCCTTCCTTTGGAGTCATCTGAATATGTCGATTTTTTCCCCTCTCTCTTTTCTGATCAATCTAACATCCATCGTTGCTATCTCGATCTCTGATATGTCGCCATTTTTTCCTCAAAGCATGTTTGAATCTTAATGTTATGTGTTTTGGTCCATGAATCATTTAATTGAATTTTATGAGGGAAAATAATCTGGTTTTTTTAAATGAGTTAAGGTGTAAATTTGGGGCAAAGTTTTCGATTTGGGGGACGGGGGAAATCTGGGTCTGAGTTTAAGGGGAAGATTTGGGTTTGTTAGATCAATTTTTTTTTTTTTTAGCCTTCTGATTGTCATCACGATTATTGTGATTTACATTTACATGGATGACTTGATCTTATTTGCAAGTTCATGATGAAGGTTGGGTGGAAGAACAGATGGGGAGGAGAGAGAAATGAGAAGGGAGCAAGGAAGGAGAAGTAGAAAGATTAGGCCATAATAATTTTGTTTAGAAAAGTGATTAGCTCTCTTCCATGGTTCTTGTGCCAAACCACAACGTAAAGAATTCATTGAAATGGAGGGAGTAATCAAAGAATCAAGTTTTATCTCTGGTACATAACAATCAAATTAAACATGGTTTGTAATATGTCAGACTACGACCCAAGTAGGGTCAGAAGACATGATCATCATCATATAATGTACTAACTCCAAGTTTGAAGTATCAAGAGCAGTAATCATTTTGGATTGTTAGTAGTGATGATCATCGTTTCGATATATGTCTCCGAATTCTGATCTCCAGGCTTCATCATCATGAGGGGTGTTGAATGTGCTTGTGGGAAGAGGCTCCTCGTCGTAATGTACAGGCGGCCTCAGTGCAGATTCTGGCAGTTTGCTCTCGGCCATGTATTGCTTCATTGTCACCATTTCCATCTTGTGGTTGTTCTTCAGTTTCTCCATTTGCTTCCTCAACTTCTCATTCTCCTGCTGCAGGTCTGTCATATTGGACTGCGGGTTTGGCAAGACAACGAATACATTAGGGCACAAGCAATAATGCAATATCATAGTCTAAGGATTAGTACTCATGTTTAAGATGGTGTTTAAGCAAACAAGTACAATGTTTTTACCTCAGCAAATGAGGCAGTTTCCTCAGCATCTCTGAGCCGAACTAGAAGTTCTCCTGCTGTTTGAACAGCTTCAGCAGTTTCTCTGAGCTGCATTCTGAGGCACTTATTCTCCTTTCTTAAGCGCTCACGCTCCCTCTTCTCCTCTGCCCTTACTGTTGTAAGTTCTGCTGCGAAAGCCTTGGCATAACGAGCACCACTGCCTTTGGCTCCAGCCTTTGCAGCTGCTCTTTTAACATCTGTTATGGTTTCCATTACCCTCTTGTGACTTTCAGATAGATGGTTGTACTTCTCCTGAAGCTCAACATAGTGTTCAACAAATCGCGCATGGCCTAGCACTGCCCTGTGAAGAGCATCATCTAACTCCTCTGTGTACTTTTTCTCTTGATGCAACTCCATCCTCACATTATCTGCTTGCTGCCGTTGGGATTCAATGTCAATTCTTAGTTCATCTGTCAGGTTAATCCACTCACTCTCCATCTCAGTCCATCTCTCTCTTTCCTTCTCCAACTCCTCAGCATTGTTGAATTGGCAACTCATGCTTTTACGTATCTGCATTGAGCGCGATAACAGTGAAGATCTTAGCTTGTCAATGGACTTGTTTGGAGCTGAATCAGTATTAGCCTGTAACTTGGTCTTCAAGAACTGAATCTCCATGAGAAGTGCTTCCTTTTCTCTCATGTCGAAGGATTTATTCTCGCTCTTTTGGTTCTCCCCAATGTCACATGTCTCCTTTATAATTTCAGGTTCCATACTCTCACCATCTTCACAGCCCTTCAGAAGTAAGTGTACAAAAAGGAACACAAATATCATATAGTGAACAAACTTTCATACCATGTAATAAAGATTTCTATGATATATGAGTAGAGCTTACCTTGTCTTCAACAGCCTGGCAGCTACGTGGAGATGCGTCTTTCTGTTTCTCATTCCTCAATTGCTCCACCTGCAGAGTCCAAGTCTTAGCCTGACGAAACTTCGCAAGTGCAAATCACAAAAGTACACGAGAAAATTTTCATTACCAGCTGATTGAGCTCCTCAATTTTTGCTGCTTGTTCACCACAAACCTTCTCGAGCTCCTTTCCCTTGTCATTGCCTTCAGCAGCATCTGCTCCTTCCCCCTGAGATATGATGAGCTGATGTAAAACCAAGAAATTCTGGGGAAAACAGAAATTAAGACCATCAATCACTGAGTTGTGGCATTAGGGTTTACCTCTTTCTTTGAATTTGTAATCCAAGTCTTTAGGCTATCCTCAACTTCATTGGAAAAGTTTTCCCCCTTCTGACGGCAAGATATGCACATGAATGAGGACCGTGATATGTTCATTGATGATCTCGCCTCTGACAATGTTTGAACAGAAGCACTGATTTTGTCAGAAGCTGGAGATGGTTTCAACATGAAGTGCTCAAAAGAGAAAGCAACGGATTCCCTGTTTGATGGAGACATCTCTTTGTGAGAATCAATTATGTCTAAGCCTCTTTGAAGACTAGCAGCCAAACATTCAGGAGATCCTAAGAAAAGTTTGCTGGACCGCAGAGAGGATCGCATTGGTTCAGTTTCTCTAACTGATCTTCTGGGTACATCTCTTAGGGATTTGGCAGTCTCTGAGATAGTGTTCTCTTCAGCCAAAAGACTAGGTGCATTGACCATGCTTTTTCTTTGAAGATTTCTGATTTTCGGAGACTCAGATATTGCTGGCTCTTCAAAAGCTGCAGAATGATGAGGTGAAGTGACTGCAATACTATTCCTAGAAGAAGAATCAGGGCCCCCAGCAGAATTGACTTCAACGGACTGATGCAAACAGTTAGTCTCATGTTCACTTGTGAAAAAGCTGTCAGAACTGCCTCGCACAGAGGCAAAATTATCACTGTCGCAAGAATGGTCTCTTAGGCTATCTTCACACGGTGTATGCAATTTGTCAAGATCTTTGCACAATTCGGTTACATCAATGTCATCAGCACATATGTCTTCGTGAATATCATTGCCTAAGGGTAGCACCAAGGACCGATTCAGGCTGATTCTCAGTTGGTTCACACTTTCACGTATACTTCTCCCTGTTAACAGTCCTTTCCCTGACCCAGCTGAGTTAACATTCAGTTTCGCTCTGATAAGTTCATCCTACATGCAAAACGTGCATTTTGCTTAGCCAAAGTTTATCTAGCAAATTTACAACTAATGATGCAGAGACTGAGAACTAAAGCTACCTTCAGCTGCCGTATCTGATCTGTAAGATCATCCATATCTTCTTCCGTTATCTCATTGATGACGGGCTTGTTCTGAATGGATCTTATCCGTTGTCCAAATCTTAGTGTGCTAACTGTCTCGACGTAATTTCTGCATATTCAAAACATGAAGATCAGCAAAAGCTTTCATAAGTAGTGCAACGGAGCACTGTGTTTTGCCTTGTCCGGAAATCTCTTCACAAGGGTACTTGTGGTGTAACTGTTACTGAATTTCAGGCAACTTTAGTAGAGTAACTGACAATTCAAGAAAGGATGACAAAGATTAAGAGGAGTACTTGATATCCGGTGAAATGGTGCAGATGACAGCGAGTTTGGCATTCCCACCAAGTGACTGTTGTAGTAAATGTGTCAAAGAGGAATCTCTGTAGATAACATCACCAGGTTGAGTTCCTGCTGCTAAGTTATTAACCAAGTATCTGCAGAAATTTAGAAATCAAAGTCAGAATTTAAACACGAAGATGAAGCGCAGATGCACTATTCCTGGGCACTGAAGAAAAGCTTTTACATAACAGTTGAGACTCTTGAGAATAGTAGACAAAATAAGCAACAATCTTGAGGCAAAAATCTTTTCAGTTCACTTGTTTATTATGTTCATATGTACACGGTTGCCAAAATTAGAAGGAAATATTATTTCACACAAGAAGTTAAGAACATATCAGTAAAAAATTTAGCAATCAGTGAGACACATAAATCCGAAACATTAACTAGAGGATTCTATGTCATACCCGAGGTGTGATAAAGAACTATTGAGAACTTTGCGTTCCTTTTCGAATTCTTTTCCAGCATCAGCTTGTTTATTTCTTCCAAGTCCAGCAAGATCTACAAGGCTGATTCGGCTAGTTTTTGAACTGCTGAAGTTGTTTGATGGAGTTTCCTGTTCAAAATTGTAAAATAAAGCATTACTTAGGAACAAACCTAGTAATGGCAGATGAATGGCACATAACAAATGAAATCATGCAACTGACAATTGACAATGCGCTACATTATGATCTAGTCCTTACATAACCAAAGAATGACATAAATTCGGAAAAATACCTTGCACCAGGATTCAATCACGCAGGTAAATATAATATGAGACCTAGAACTTTTAGAATTTATGCTTGTGGCACCAACTTTTCGACTGGAAAGACCCTGCATAAGTATAACAACCACAAAGTTTTAGCATGTTAAACAAACATCCTTAGATCATGAGTACATTTGTAAATGACTTCTTTCAGGCCCATACACCACAAGTTTCTCTATGGCTTTACCTTGATCAAAATTTGGGTCACGTCATCATAGCAAGTTACATAGTCCTCAGTCAAATTCTCAATGTAAAACCCATTTTTGGCATCATCCTTGATCTGAAACAGATAAAATGTTACTTAGATACTCTTATTACACGACTCTTAAGAACAACAAAGAAGCACATGAATGCAATAGAAAGGCAAATTACCTGAAGGTTTCGCTGAGTGGGATCAAGTAAATCCCCGATTTGTCCATTATATATCTGTTCACAAATCAGTAGCAAACATCAATTGTCAAATTCACATAAAGCAGCAATCAACTTCACATGTGTCTTTTCTTTTTGGTAAGTGACAAACATAGTAAAAATCAAGTGAAAATCACCTCAAGAAAGGAACAACGACACTGGTAGTTTATCTGTTTATCACCTGAGTTTTCCTTTTCCTGTAAATAAAACATTAGGACATGTTACTAAGTGTGCAATGATCAACAGCTCTCTAAAACGAACCATCAAAGTGATCAAACTATCGAAAACAAATGGTATAAACAACAACAGGAACACAATTGATTACTGAAGCATACCCTTTCAATCTCGGAGAACAACATCTGAAAGATTCGTGGGACGATTCCTTGTTGTGTACTAGGAGACTGACCCTCAACCATGGCGCTTGGCGGACCCCACATTGTATAGGTCTTACCACTTCCAGTCTATAACAATTGCAACAATTTCATAACCCACATTCACCAAACAAATGAACACGAAAAAATGTTTATTCCCTGAATAAAAAGATAAACACAGAATTGTGGAGTACCTGTCCATAGGATAACACTGAAGTATTGTAACCAGCCAATGCATCTTTCACCAAAGGCAACCCAACCAACTTAAACACTTCTTCCTGAGATACCAAAAACGTATCAATTAAGTTTTCGCGCTACCAATCATTAAACATAAGCTATGTTTCCACCTAATTTACCAAAATTCCCTAATATTTCCACACTACAAATGATAATAATTACACTAAATTAAACCAAACAGCCAAACCCTAATCAAACCAAACCAATGTTCAATTTATAATGATAGTTACGCAGAATCGAAATCGAAAAGCTAAACCCTAAAATCAATACAATTTCTACACACATTGATATAAAATTGAAACCCCCAATTCAGAACTTAACATACTAAAAATGAAACCCTAATGAATTAAATCGAAAAATTAAGCTTTCGGTCAATACGAAACATACACAAATTACGGGAAACCAGATTCAACAGCACAATAATACTAAATTGAATTCAAAAGTTGAGTACCCAAATCACCAACCTGCTTGGAATTAGGATCAAGAACCGAATCAAAATTAAATTCTCGGTCGCCGACATTCAAAGAAACATCATTAATCTTCTTGATTGATGTATTACCAATCTTTTCATTAACAGTCTTGGGTCTAATCCTCACCACCACCTACAAAAAAATTACCCATTTCACAAAAATTAGAATTAAACCCAGTAAAAATTCCAAAATTAGAAACCCTAAAAATAGAAATTAAACTGTGATATCTGATTAAATTTGTTACCTTAACGGGCGGATTAGGAGCTGAGGAAAGTTCTTCATTAGGTTTCGGTCTCGAAAACTCGAGGGGTTTGTGGGAAATTGAGGGTTTTAAGGGGGATTTTTTAGGGGAAGTGAGTGGGAATTTTGATGGGTTGAGTTGAATAATGTTGGGATTAATTGGTGGGGAGTTTTCGTCGTTGGCGAATGATTGAGATTTTGAGGTGATTGGCGAGGTTTTCGATTGAATTTGATTTTGTTTTGTAGATGAGAGTGATTTGTTGAGGAGTTTTCTGACAGAAGATATTGACATTGTGTTCATTTTTTGTTCTTGATTTGCTAATCTTCTTCAGGAAGATTGAAACACCGCGAGGCGAAGCGAGGGCGAAAAAGATGAGATAAAGAGTGAGGGAGCGTGGAGGGGGTTGTTATGTTGAGATTGTTTGAAGAAGATGAAAATGGAGGAGAGAGAGGGAGAGAGATGGTTAAGTTCAAAATGTGTGGGGGTGGAAAGAAAGATGACCGTTGAGAAAATATGATTTTTCAAGTGTTTCTGATCTCTGTTTTCCGTTGGCAAAGTAGGGGGGTTTAAACTTTTGAATTTGATGGTGGAATGACTGATTTACCCCTAGAAACGGTGGAAACGAATACGGTGAGAAACATGGTGGGTCGGCCCAATGGACCGACCACTTTAACTTGGGCTAACTGGGCCTGTTGGTAATGAGACCATCAATTTTTTTCAGGTTTGATTAACTTTTTTTTTTTTTTTTTTTTGTTAAAAAGGCACCAATAGAATAGATAAAGCAAACATCCAAAGTAACAAGAATACAAACCAAAAGGTTCAAGTCAACTACAATAACAAATGCAATATTAATAATACACGTAGTTCTCCTCAAAAAATGCTCCCAAATGAAGCACCACACCCACCACCGCCTGATCCAACTCTGTTCCCTCCTCTGCGCAAAGTC
>JBBYHQ010020338.1:0-10105 GCA_038382645.1 Spergularia azorica | reverse complement strand
AAATCCCGGTGGAGAAAGAGAAGAAGACGGGGAAAGGTGGTTCTACCATAGATAAAATGTCTTATTTGGTGGTTCCCAAAAAAAAAAAATTTATAAGGTGGTTTTCCAAAAATTGTGGAAAATATTAGGTGGTTTCCCACAAATTTTTCGTAAATAAATAAATTGCAGGATATTTTATTGGCTGTTGGCAAAAAGGGTATCAAAGTAGAAGCAGTAACAATTCTTTAACCTCTATTCACCCAAACTCAGTTTTACAGTACTCCTATGGAATTCTGGAATAATGTAATGCAGCTTAGTTTCTACTTCAATTATTATCATCGACGTTGTCATCTACTATTAATGTCGTAGACTCGTAGTGATGGACCGAAGGAATGTATGCACATTTGCGCCTCATTATTGACTGAAAGAGAAAAATCGAATTACATGATCATACATTCATACGTATATACTTACCCATAAGCTGAATAAGGATATGGAGGCTGAGCAGAAGGCTGATGAAAGTATGAGGATGAACCAGGATACCCAGGTGCAGTCATCAATCCTGGTGATTGTGGTCTAAACCTGCCTGCTCCTCCACCAACTATTTCAACCACACCCAAAAAAATACAATTTTATTACAGATCTCATAAATTTAATTCATGCATGCATGTTTCTACCAAGGGACTAGATCCAATCACTGTAATTAACATTGTTTTCACATTAAACAACACATTTCTTTAGCATTTCATTTTTACCCTTGAGTACTAACCATGTGATCATGGTATTGTTAAAAAAAGTTCACAACTTTTTAACAATGTTGTAATAGTACTACTCCCATTGTCCCACTGTGATTTGAATTGTTAACGTATGGTTATAATACTGAGTTATGATTTTCGAGAAAACGGAATGGGATGATTTAAACAAAGCGTCACCAATCCAAGGGAACGGGGAGAGTAGTAGTACTACATTAATAATGTAATAGTGTGACAGGTCTACACAACATTATCATAGTGGTCCAAAACACAACTTCATGCTTTTTATGGAGGTCTTGGAGTTATAGTTTGCATTGAAAATGGTCAAAATCAAACCACCCAAACAAACCACTACACCAACAAAACTTTAAAAAGAGAGAGAAAGTGTTTAGTTAGAGAGACAATGAGAAAAGAGAAGAAGGCTAATCAGACCATGTTGTTTTTTTTTTTGGGTAATTTCGATAATAGAATAGATAAGAAAATAACATTTACAGACAAACAAAGTTTACGAACCATGTTGCTGCTGCGGCTGAGGAGTTGGTGGACTGTTCTTCTGAACACCAAATGATGCAAGATTGCAGTTTGCCCTCCTTCCATCTATCACAGGTGATGGGTTTTGACATGCCCTAAAAGCTGATTCTGGATCCTTAAATGTCACCTAATAATGTAATTTTGCCCCAAAAATTAAACATTACAAAAAAAAATTCAAAACTTTTATATATATTCATGATCCCAAAAACAACAGTATAGTAATTAAAGATCACATGAATATTTCACCATAGTAACATTAGCAAAAACCCAACAAACACATGTATATCAACGTTCAATAATAACTTGTAGGTACTAGTAACTAGTCAGTCAGACGAGACGACGACAGTTGAAATTTCGCAACCACTCTTTCACATGTCATCACTCATTTCCACCATAGTAATTTTTCACGAAACATGTGAGAGGGTGGTATCGAAATTTCGTATCTTCTAAGATTTTTTTGCGAAACATGTGAGAGTGTGTTATCGAAATTTTTAAAAATCAAAACTTACAAAGCCATAGCCTTTAGATCTCCCAGTACTCTTATCAGTGATGACAACTGCTTCTAAGATCTCACCAAACTGCTCAAAGTATTTCTTCATTGTATCTCTTTGAGTTTCCCAAGCCAAACCACCCACAAATATCTTGGTATATGTTGTGTCACTCATTGATTGATGATATTGCCCTCCTCCTCCTCCTCCTCCTCCACTATAATTCCCCCCAACGGTCATATTATGATGAAACTGCCTAATTGGTTGAGACATTCTTTTGCAAAACTTGTACAACACAATTCCAAAAAAAAAAACTAAATATTGGATGATAACAATTTAGCCAAAACCCAGATCAAAGATACAAACTTTTTTCAAAACAGAAATTAAATTAAACTGCTTTTTTTTTTGTAATTCTAAAAAAACCCTAGAAAAAAAAAAAAAAAAACAATTTAGCAAAAACCCAGATCAAAGATACAAACTTTTTTCAAAAACAAGCAAAATTATGACCCCAAAACTACAAATTTCATAAGAAACTAACTAATAAAATAAAAAACTCCTCTTCCTTCTTCAAGAAGTTGTTGTTGTTGATGTTGCTGAACTTAGTTGTTGGAAACAGTTGTATGATGCTGTAACTGCCAACTTTTTAGAGAACAACCACGCCTTAGATTCCACAACAACGATGCTGCTGTTAACGAGAAAATCATTAGTGTTGTTGAGGCTTCAAAAAATTAAAAAAAAATTAGGAGAATGAAAAATCAAAAAAGAAAAGGATGCCCTTTGAATGAAATGGATTTATATATAAATATGATTATGATGAGGACTGAGGAGAGAGAAAATGAGGGGTATGCACGGTATGTGTTTGAGATAATGCCTAGCTGGAAATTGGTAACCGTAGGAGAGAGAAAGAGGACAAGAAAGCTGCTAGTGGGACCCCACAACTTATGGGTATAGTTTATTAGTATTATTACTAGTAGTAGTGTGATGTGTGAGTGAGAAGAGAAATTTGAAGGGAAGGTTGTTCTTTGTCCAATCAAAGTTTTTCATTTTCATACATACCCAAAAGTTTTGGGTTGATTCTATAGTCGAGGTTTAAGTAGTTTGATCCTTGATTAACAGTGGGAATTAACGTTATTATTAGACTATTTTGTAAGTAATCATTATTGTTTGTCTAGGTTTATAATTTAGTGGCATCGTCGAGATGATTATAATGTTGCGAGTTTCCCTAGGTATGCTTTTGACGCTGTCTGAAATCATGTAAAAGAGTAAAGGTAAATTAATGTAAAAGTCATCACCTGGATTCGGTAAGTTATTGATAAGTCGTTTCAGGTTCGTAGTTACAACTTACGAAGTATGAGTTATGAGTCTATGACACATAGAACCTTAATTCAGTCTCAACGACTCAGTCATTCTTTTGAGTTTTGGACTAAGCGGAACTTGACATGGTAGAAGAGATTAGAGAATCAGAGTAATTAGACCGAAACGTACTCCGCCCTACGAGATGTGGAGTAATAATATTGAGTAAGATTGGATTAGTGACGGTTTTTGGTTAAGATGATTCTTTAATGCGATGATTATCGTTGATACGATTTTTTGCAAAAGAATGCATGAGAGGTAGAACGCAGGGCTCCGCTGCTTCGCTGTATTCAACCTTCTCCACCAGGCACATATCAGTCTTGTGTAGGTCTCTGACAAATGCAACATTTGTTAGCTGGAATTTTGCCTTATTCATTGTGCTATACACCAACTATATTATGCTCCCTACCAAATCAACGTACTCACCAAACACCGTACGCTCAACTATCTGTACGCTGTGATTGGAGAACATCACTGAAAGACCAAAATGACCTTCTAACGGGAAAACTACAGAAGAAAAAACGGGGTTCTCTTATGCTTTGCCACGTGTGAGATCTTGAGCATTTAAAATTGATTTCCTCAACCGATATACATTTGATTGAGTTACAACGAACTCAACAGACTACTCAAATATATATGTTGAATTCACATGGTCTATTGATTATTCTCCGTTTGAATTCGAAGTAAACCCGAATGGTATAAGCAAAATGTTAATATTTCGATTAGAAAATGTATAGTTTAGTGTTAGTTATAGTGACATTCTGATGGTGCTTCTTCTAGTTAGGAATCGTGATTATGAGAAACTATTAATAGAGGTCAACTAATATAGGTTGCATGGGCTCTCGTATCTCTCTTCATTTCTTTTGTGTAAACCTGAGACTTCTAATAATTAACTAAGTTGATGTGTAATGCCACTGGATAACTCATAACTCATCGTACATGTGTGACTATGAGAATCATTATCGATCATCTCACATTGATATAATTGTCGGGGTTAGATCATCTTGCTATCCAATTATATATTTGTTGGACTCATTTTAATTTGAAACTAATTCAAAACTTTGCAAATCCTCTACCATTTTAATTTTATAGGCTCCCTTAATTTAGTTCAAGATCGGAGTTCAGTTTTACCTTGAACAGACACAAGTACACAAGTCCTCCAAATAGATGAAAAAAAATCAAACAAAATTGACTTGATTTTGAACAATTGACCTCAATCAAGAAGAAAGGCCTAGCGCAAGACTGGATCTAATGAAAGTAGTATCAGCTAAGCAGCCACACACAGATATTATGTGGCTTTCAATGATTTCAGATGCATGTGTCTCTTCCTTCTTCCTTACACGCAGTCAACACTCATACTGATCTCATTCTAAATTAGTCCAACTTGCAATTTGAGATTGTCATTTTCATAAACTATGGATAAGGTGCCGACAGAAAATTAACATCTCACCTAATTGATTGTTCGGTTTGTAATTATTCACTTTACAGTTCCATACATGCGTCACTATAAAGTAGAAATGCGCACTCAAAAACGGTCAATTGTAAATTTTTGAATAGAACTGATATCCTATACAATTATAATCAAAGGTAACAAACTCGTCAATCCAATTTAATCAGAGGCCGAACTTGCAAAATTTAATAACGATAGTATGCTATAACAAACGTTAATTGATTCCTTATATGAACTGGTCCAATTTAATTTGAACTGATTCAAATATATAGAAAAACATTACTCCGTCCTCCATATATAAGTATGCTCATGTTTTCCTATAGTTAGTACATGACATAAAAATTAAGATCGGGTAGATAATATAAATTAGATAAGGGACATTGTCCGAGGTAAAATAAAACAAAGGAGGGCAAGGGTAACGGAATCAGGGAATCATTAGTGTCGCTAGTCACTACCACACAAAACGGTTAAACGGTATATTGGACTCTTCTTTCTTGGTCCTGATCGGTCAAACCTTTGCCTTTTGAATTCATTCCTTTTCCTTGATCCGAAATTCCGATTTTACCCCTCTTTTTCCACCCTGGAAACACTAATCACTATTCAGTCTCTTTGTCGAATCTTCTGGCGGCTCATTGGCTGCTGCTCCATGCTCTTAGTTCTCACCAATCACTCTCAAATTTCCTAATGCCCTGATCATCATAAAGATATAAATAGATTGGCTTTTGATGAGTTCTTTCTTATTTTTATTTTTTTTTTTTGTACAAAGGAGCAGCTAATGTTGCGGGGATGGGGGGTATGGGGATTTGAACCCGAGACAACTCTCAGGCAGGTTGAGTTCCTAACCACTACGCCAACCTTTATCCTAGTTCTTTCTTATTTTATTGGTCTTTGTGTACATATAAAAGTCCAAAAATTAAATGAAACGGATGGAGTATATATATGAAGATAAGAGATCCTGAAAGCTGGAAGGTATAACTTTCCTAACTTTTCGCACATTCATAAGATGTTTATTGACATATATATGCGCGCGCCTACATAGAACTGATAAAGTTATGAAGTCTTTACGGTTGAACTTAGATTGATCGAGTAAAAATTATTGTTAGTACCTTTAGTGTTTAGTTTCATGATGATTAGGCATAAGCATACTTAGGAACATTAATCAGCATAAAAATTGCTTAATCTTCATGTGTTAGTAATAACCCTGACACTGTGATAATATTAATTAAGTATAGTCAAATGTATGTGTGTGTTTATTATGTTGAGCGCTCCTCTTTTGATGCATTTGCTTTGCTTTAAAAAGCCCTTCTCTTTTTTATTGCGCATGCATTTTTATGTTTAAGAGAAAAATTAATTTAAGAATGCTAATCAGAGAAAAGCTACGTATAATATAGGATTCAGTTCTGAACTTCTAATTTTTTTAGAACTCGTTTCAATTCGTACACAACAGTCAGAAGACTCAGTAGAACACATAATTAAGTCTGTACTGCTAATGAGCATTCATATAGTCGGGTAGAGTTAGTTATTCAGTTACATATTATGGTTAGGGTCAGTTGCGCAATGCTGTAAAATTAAGTGCAAAATCGGTCGGAGGATGCATGGTTATAACTTAAAGCATTTTTTAGCTCAAATCGATATATAGTCATTCAATAACTTGAGTGATTGATTCAGGTGAGTTTTAACTTGACATACAGTAATTGTGCTCGTCAGGTACCGGACCTCGTCGTATCCTAGCAATAAACCCGGCCACTCCCTACGTTTCGATACAAGGAATTCAATCTAAATGTCCATAGACCATAACATATAAATAAGCAATGGGAAAATACTGTACATCAAAAGGGCTAATCAAAGCTAATTGTACGTACTCCGAATTTCTTTCAATTCACTAAATTGCGAGTGGAGAAATAAACGCATTATTATCTGTACAAGCTGTTTGCTTCTCGTAATAGCACGTAATAGCCAGAGTAGTATACCTAAAAACTCTCGATGATGAGAATTGAACCTTCGACCTTAAAATTATGATTCATTGAGACGATCGATGATGGACAGAGTGGAGCTCATAAGGATCCAGATGCAAAACAGCAAATAATGTTAGTGGAAAAGAAAAGAAATACTCACATCCTCCCCCTTTCCCCACAGTAACAATTTAGTAAAAGACAGGCAAGTCAGAACTCATAAGCCTTTGCACATGTCCTTCGCCAGTTGCTAAATATACTTACTTTTGCATTCCCATTCCTATTTTTATCTCTCCTTTGACCACATTTCTTCCCTGACTTCCACGACTTTCTGCAGTAAAAAGATTTTTAAGTGTTGATGTCACCACGTTAAATGGTTTTTCCCGACCATTAATTGTGAGAAAAAGGCTATAACTGGTAAAAATATTTATAGTATCATGTGTTATTACTGTAGCTTTGTAGTGTACTACTATTGTACTGACATATTTTCAGGGTTTGACTATTGACAGCCTATTTAACTGTCACATCGTAGTATTTAGGTTGTTCTAACTAGAGAATTTTTTACCATGGTGGCCGTCTGCCTTTTTTGGGTGCCACCAACATTTGAAGAAATCGGCCCGGCTCATTTGTTGCCGTATTTTGTTTTTTAGTTTTCAGTTTTCAGTTGTTTCAATAACTGGGCCCGTTCGGTATCACTGCCGTTTTCAGTTTTTGTTTTTTTTTTTGAAAAAATTTAATTAAATATGTTGCAAAAATAAATTTTAATTGTATGGTTCTATAATAGTCATACTGAAAATGAAAACTGACAACTAAAAACTGAAAACCATTTTTTCTGGTTTTTAAAAACGAGATTTTGGTTTTAAAAAAAAACTGAAAACTGAAAATAGAAAACGATACCAAACAGATTATATTACGCAATAGTCATTTGATATATTTAACCTCGGACACATGACACATCTATAAGACGGATCTAAGTTTTTGATTCATGGTAAAAGTGACGCAAGACATGAACCACATGGACCGAGGTGTGAGGTCCATTATCATGGCCTACCCGGGTCCATTTACAAACAAGGCCGGCCCAATGGGGTAATCTTGCCTGGTGGAGGATGTCGATATCCAGGGGCCTACAAGTCAATACCAGGCTCCAAATCCATCAAAGATTCATCATTCTTGAAGTGTATCATCTCATATGAGGGTAGCAAACCCTGAAAGGGGTAATGATAGATTAGCCTAATTCTTAATGATTTTGTACGAATTAGTGTGTGCCCTTGATTGATAAAACCTTAGATTTAAGGAAGACTTATAACATTCCCTTCTAATCATAATGTACCATGCATACAATCAAACTTATAACTAAACAAGCTATTGTATGATTGATGTCTTATAGAAAAAGAGATCAAATTAGTACGAACACTTTTGCTCCGATAAACCTATCGAATTTCACAACACAATAAAATATGTACACAAATGCATGTTTTTAATTAAAGTTTATGTTCTTGTACCACTTCAGCATTATCACGGCATAAGTTATCTGCCGTTTAGAGCAGGTGCACAAAATGCATAGTTCAAGGTCATCCTCTAAATCTGTATAGAAACATAAAAATTGGCGCACCACGTGAATTTTCCAAATAGAGTATTACTCTCAAATCTCAATTTGCCCATCTTTCCAAATTTTTCTCAAGTTACTACTAGATGCAAAGACCATTGGGCTGAACATTCAAAATAATCGACCATGTAATATCCAAATTCAAATCAACCAGCCCAATCCATACTACAAAATTAAAGCCTTTCACTGCAAAACCCTAAACAAAACCCAGCTTCAACTTCACTCGACTCAGAAAAAAAAAACACTCATCTTCATTTCTCGGTCAAATCCCCAAAATCAAAATCTGAAATCTCACTAACTATCAATTAAATCAATTGCAAAACAAAACCCAAAAATGCGTCACATTTTAACCAAATTCCCACCAAAATCCCTAATCAACCGCCTCCTCTCACCACCACCGCCACTGCCACCGCCGTCGCAACTTTCTCTCTCCTCCCGATTCCTCTCCACAACCACCGAGCCCAAGCCCAAGCCCGGAAAACTCGATCGCATCGCAGATGAGCTCCTCTCCCTCAACGCAGTAGAGCTCCACGACTACTCGATCCTCTTCGGTCTCAAAATGGGCCTGAAGAACGCGGGCCCGGCCGCCCTCGGCGCCGGGCCGGGAACTTCAGGCAAAGCCGGGGCGGCGGCGGCGCCTGAGGCGGCGGAGAAGACGTCATTCGACTTGAAGCTTGTGAGTTACGAATCGGGGGCGAAGTTGAAGATAGTGAAAGAAGTGAGGACAATTACAGGGTTAGGGCTTAAAGAAGCGAAAGACTTGGTGGAGAAGTTTCCATCGTGTATTAAGACGGGAGTTACTAAAGAGGAAGGCAAAGCTCTTGTTGCGGCTTTGCAGCTTCTCGGCGCCACCGTGTCATTAGAGTGATTGATTTTGATTGTTAATCGAATTGTATGTTTTTATTGGTAGAATTCATTGTTGGTTTTTACATGGAATTTATAAGAATTGGGATTGTTGATTTGCGTAATAAGGAAGCGTTTTGTTGGCAATGATGCTAACAAGTTTCGGTTTTTGTATCGGGTTTGGAATATGAACTACGATTATTTTCGAGCTTTTTGTTGTATTTGATGAATCCTGCTTAGCATTCGAGTTGTTCAGTACATGGCTACATGCCATATGCCATTGAAGTTTTTGGTTGATGGTTGGTTTAACAGTTGTTGTTGGAGCGGTTGTCATTGTCGATAATATTATTGGCAAACCATTTGTTATATTGCTATGGAATTTGGAATAGCTTCTTCCTGAAGATTGTATGAGCTTGAAATTGAGAATTCTATTTTGTGTTGAGGTGAACTAATGTTAAAGCAGCTTGTCGAGGTCAGACCATGCTGTGTTCACTGATATATATTGGTTCACTTAACTTAGTGTTGTTCGGATGTGTTGGGTGTTGGTGCATTGTGCAATATGGTTTTGCTACTTTGCTGTGCACACTGGTTGTCCGAGTGGTCATTTTACAGGCGGTTTTTTTCTCCGAAAGATCTGATTTTTGACCTCCCACCCTTCTGAGTTAAGCCTTTTGGATACTTGTTAACTGTAATCACTAGGTTGTGTACTTCAGTAGTTCAGTTTGTCCAGTCGGTAGTCATTCCAATGGCACTCGGCATTATCCATTATCTATCTGAGGACGAGATTGAGAATGCGAGTGAAGATCATTACTCTGATGAGCAATAGAGTCGTATTTGCCCCCTATCTTGTGTGCTTCATCATCGTTACTGATAGGGCTGAAGACTGTGTAACTATCAGAAACTTGACTGTGACTCATTTAAGCAGGATCCAACTTCTGCAGTCCGGAAATCCGGCCAACAGTTCTCCTAATTGTCTGCCAGGCTTCCCTTTCGCGGCCTGGCAACCTCGCCATCATATGACTGATCTGTGTTGGTGTCTTTGGACACTGGCCGCTAAGTCTTTAGAATTTGGTATGCACGTGTGATCGTCCTGGTCGGCAAGTCCACTTCGGCTGTGCTGACTTGCTGCCTGTGCACATAAGTCACAGTCT
>JBBYHQ010020274.1:0-10114 GCA_038382645.1 Spergularia azorica | reverse complement strand
TGGTTATAAACATAAAACTCATCAAGAATGATATAATATTTGAACCGTGCAACGCACGGGCTTAAAACTAGTATATATATACATATATATTAGATTGATATATTGATGATTGCTTACCGATCCTAGTACATCATATTACGGCTCACACAAGAAATTCCAAGCAGAAGATGAAAACAACACTCGTATGATTAAGCATGTATGAAGGTGATAAACAAGCCATCGAGAGTATCCTCGACTTTAGCTTTGCCAGTAGTACCCATTTACGTGATGAATTCCGTGGGAGTCGACCACTTGGTGTGCTCGAGATGAACACGATTCCAGTGATAGGTGTTAGGTATAGTAAAGGTAGACCATTTCAGCTAAAACGCGGGTGTAACCGTAAGCCCTTCAGAGGAAGTCGAGAAAGAGTTACTCGAGCTGCTGAGAACCCATCTCTAGGAAGTTGGTCATATGATCTTCGGACTTGATATGCCGGGCATATTCCCCACCATCTTTGCTTCGAGTCTTGCACACGCCACACACAAACCTCGAGTTCTTTAGCACTTGCGCTTTTGCTCGAGCAAGTAGAACCATCGTAGTTATGCTTTTCGCATCCCATACGTTGACTTGCTTACTCGTTTGCTTGCTTCAAGTGCGAATTGTGTTCGTTGGTGAAACAAGTCGAGGCAACACGAGTTTCTTTATATACCCCAAATTCTAACCTTTTCTTATGGTAACCCCTACTATTCCTATCTCTACACACATCAGGAATAGATACAACACAATATTGCGCCTCAGACGATTTAGTTATACCAAATAATGACCGAATTTGATACGGAGTAGGAAATATTAATAAATTGTCTATTATTAGATATACGACATTGGGTCACTAAATTATACGGAGTCTTATGCAAGAAAAAACGGCCCGAACATTCAGATACACCAGTGAAAATTCGTTCATTCTGAAATCAGACCTCTGATTCAGCTGATTATGTACAATTTACATAATACCTAGAGAGATACTGTACTACATTTGACTCACACCACAGACCCTTCAATACCTCAAGTGAAATGATCAATTGATCAGCAGCTATTGGCAACATATTATCTACTCCATATCCGTTCCGCTGATTGCGAATGTTCACCTACTAAATCTTTCAAGCCTCCTACGCCGCAACTCATCTGGAGAAGGGTCACTTTGCAGATTGGACGCGAAGTCACTCCCATCCCTGCCAGTCCCACACATCTCGCACACGGTCAACAAACCCGCATTGTCGAAAGTACAAGCTGGACATCTCCATACTCCAGTCACGATCCTATCTCTCTGGCCCCTGCCAATGACTCCCCTGCCAGAATATCTTTGGCGCCGAAATAAGCCCTGCACAACCCTTATAGGCCAGCTAAATACACCACAAACACTTTTGATGATGGAGCTCAATGGGTTAGGGCCAGAATATGATCTCTTCAATTGCAGATAGAGAAGCCCAGCTAAAATGCCACCTAGATGACCGAGGAAAGAGACACCAGGTACGAACATCTGGATAAGAATTAACTCAGCCCATGCGGCATGACGTGAAGGTACAAGGATACCGTGCACAAATGTGTACTCATCAGACCGGGAGTTGAGCACAACTTTCATTGCAAAGAGGACACCAGAAAACCCAACTGCATATTCAGAGTAAAACGCTTTGTCATAATCAAAGAACAGGACAAGGGATTTAGCCAGTAACAAGGTGATTCCCTGTGACATAGTAAGCAATGCTGCAATCATGGAGGCATATTCGATGCTTCCCATCGAAGTCTCCAACTGTATCCCCTTCCACAACAGGGACAGCATGTTGTAAACCAAGTGAGATTCGCCCATGTGATAAAATGGTGACAAGAAGAAGCGTTTCAGATCTCTGAGCTGTCAAGCGCGAAAAAAGGGGGACAGAAAGAAAGGAAGTGTTAGTCAACAGCCAATGGTACATTGACCTATGCTACCACCAAAAACAAGCAATGTATCTCTACAGAAAGAGGTAAACAAAAGGAATGACGATAAATTCTTTAATCTTACCGAAAAAAAATTCATTAACAAATTGACCCTCCAAATTTTTATTTTTTGCATATACAAATGTGACCCCGACTTGTAAATTTCTGGATTTTATGCATATACAAATGTGACCCCCGACTTGTAAATTTCTGATACGCAACTGGCGGAATTGACAAAGTAGATGCTATCCTGGGACTTGACATTGTGAACTGTTCTCCACATGGTATTGAGGGTTCATGTACAACTGATGTTGGTGGCATTTGAGCAGTAGAGGAACTAGATGAAAAGGTAGGAGGGGGAAGGGCCAAGTTTAATCGTCTGACCTCTTGCGCAATAAATAAACATCTTACTATTTTCACAAGTTCAGAATTTATCTCAGGAATTGACCAACTATTGGAAAAACTGAAACCTTCACCAATTGGCAATTCTAAATTTGTAATAAATGCAAGACAAGGAATAGGCAGGTCGTAATGCAACAAAAATCAGCAGAACTAATCCCATTAGGTAGTTTACTAAGACAGGTCAGGATCTTTATTGAGATTCTTAGACAATCCTTAGAGAGCTTCCACATCATTGATCTTCAGCCACACAATGTCGCATAATAAAAAAAACAGCATGAAAAACAGCAATTTTAGCAGTTCTGCTGGGTTAAAGGTATAGACCAAATACACATGGTACTACCGCCAACATTGGTTAGAGCTTATATATGCAGTGCAAGATCATAAAAACAAAAGTTCATGAAGCGAATGCCAAAATTAAGATATGAACAGTACATGAACATTTGAAATTTCAATGATTTCCTTCAAGGCCATGGCCTCATGGAACCACTTTGGCATCAAAGAGAGCTGCCATATTTGGACATTCAACAGTAAACTAATCACTTAAGCACACCTAAATTTGGCTGTCACCCTTTAGCTAACTGACTGCGACTAATCACTAATCTTCTCCGAATGAGATGTGCTCTATCACAAAATCAATTCATTTGGATTTACTCCGAACAACGTTCATTGCGTGAAACGAACTAATAAAGTGCTAAGATCAGCAGCAGAGGCTGCTGATTATAGCTTGTAACTAGTAGCCAATGGAGGAGAACAACTGCATCATTTCTGTTCTCTATTGTTACTTTTCTGAGAGAAATTCTTCTGTGGATTATTGTGTTCCATGAAGAATTCTAGAGTTCATAATAGCCTACTCGGGGAAAAGCTAAGATGAGAGATAAAAAAAATAATGAACAAAACAATATACTCCCTCCATCTTTCTTCAAACACCCCATACCCAAAATACCCTCATGTTGAAGAGGGTGTACTCACTAATTGGTTAATCAAAGTTCCAAAAAAATACATAGAGAGTTAGATAAGAATCTAATAAAAAAAATCCATGCATTTATTTTGGAACATAGATTAACCGATTAGCACATATCCTCCCAAATAAGAGAGCGTTTTGCATATGGGGTGTATAAAGAAAGACGGAGGGAGTAGATGCTCCTTTTGTTAGCTCCTTTTCATAACTTGTACAATACATTTAATCCAAGTACACTGTATTTAGTTGGAGGCTTCTATGCATATATTGACAAACTTGTTATTACAGAAGTACATATGGATTGTCTGAGGATTGAGAATTCATTGTAGACAGCTCCCCCACCCACCCCCAATATATCTCTATTCACCCTTGATCTTCCCAACATTGTAACCTCTAAAAAGAATTGAGATTATACGTATCTCATCGAAACTGAACTAAACTGTGCCCAATGATATGGCTCGCCCAACAAAGATGAGCACCCTTACGAAAGCCTTACTATTATAAAGTCGAGCTTCACCCTAGACCTGCGTGATAGTTAGCTTATGTGACTACACGTTCTATGGAAAATTTGAGGACTAATGTTTAGTAAATTATATAGCACACTGACGTTAGCTATTAACTTCCCAAAAATGCTCAGATACATCTACGGACATAAAGTTCTTCAAACTGACGGCACAGAAGTGTACATCAACAACTTTTCATTGGCCTTGGCGTTATTTTCTGGTTTGCATTAGCCTGAGCCCAGAGGAGGAGGTTTTGACAGTGTTTCAGTTCAAAGCTCAACCTCAGAAAAGCTTTTCACCAAATACACACACTTAGTTGGGGATACCAGGTTGTCAAATCTACTCCAATTACAAGCCTTTGACACATTATTTAATTAGTTAGAGACATTTCAAAGTCCCTGCCAGCATTTCAATTTTCAAGCTTTATACACTACACTAGCTCAGATAAGCTTTAATTCTAAAATTTACCTACAAAATGCATCTTTTCATATGATACATGGATGATGCAACCTTTTACTTTCCTTTTTTCAAACTCCAAAAACAAAAAAAAAAAAAAAAAAAAAAAAATCCATGTTACCCTCCCTTTACAAGCTGAAAATTCTTTGACTACAAGAACATGAAGTGTTAATTTTACACAATGTCTTACATTCCAGGACAAAACCACTAACCATAATTATAAATGTGTGCTCCAATTTTATCGATAATTTCTTTTCCACTGTCTACTCTCAATGGGGATCAACTTCTCTTTTTTCGACATATTAGAAAAACAGTATTCTTGTACTGTCTAAGTGTCTTGTATGTATCTCCAGCATATTTAGATCAGCTTCAATGCATAAAAGTTCAGATTCTCTAGACATTGGTCTACAGTCTCACATCCTCTCTTACTTGCTTTAATTATAACAAGAACTCCATCAAAAATAACACTTTACCTAACTAACTTCTTAGTTTGATGCCTACATCCACTACCTACCATCTACTAGTATTCTTTTTCAGCAGTTGTGAATTTAGCTACAGAAAATCGTCATGAAGTGCCTTATTTCTGAACTTCCTGTTCAGATTTGTTTTCTCATAATTTATCTTTCCAGGAAGATGTTTAATGTCATCATTCTTTAACTCTTCTCTCTGTAACCGCCACCAACTATTCAAAAATTTTGTTCAAACTTTAGGTTGACGTTCCCACCTATCAATTCTTCTGTCCTTTATGTTGTACTCGCTCTATAAATTCACTTGTTCGAACTATTCTCAGTGGTAATCTCAAATTCTCAATCATCATTAAGTTTAATATCAGACATTATTAAGCCTAGTTGACATGTAAGCAATGTTCTTAAACGTTTGATAATTGTCATGGTGGGTAGGCATGCATCAAAGTGCGTACTTCACTTTTATCAATAAAACATGTTAACTCTCCAGTAAAGACCTCTTCCTTCATATAGAATCTAATCATTGGCCAAGCAACCATGTCAGATTTTCTAATCGCTCATACTCGAAACCGGAGGTAGTAAAAAATAGTGGCACTCCTCAAAATCAAGCTTCAGGAGTAAGATCGGGATAAAGCAATCTATACATAAATGCATATGTGAAGATAGTCACCCATAAATAAAAGCCACAAGCTGATGACGTAGCGAGATTCAACAAAAACAATAAACAGACCAAAGCAGGGGAAGCAATTGAGACAGGGAAAAAGAATGCCAAGCTGAAAAGAAAAAAAAATTATGGACATATACCTTAAGAATTAGGTGTGCATTGAACCAGACCTCGTTAATGTTTGGGACGATAGATTTTAGAAAAGCAGGCCTTAAGTATATAAGAGTATTGGCAGCCAACAATCCCGCTGTCACCGGAGGTTTCGTTTCGAGTCTGTAATACTCAGTTGCTGCGTGCAAAGCCAATAGTGGCAGCATTCCTCGAGACACGCTTCTTCCCCCTGTCTCCATCTGTCTATCCACACTCTCCACTCAACCGGTACCAATTCGATGCTAATTCCTTAACTCTTGTCCTACCACCAATCTTTTCACTGCCTACATTACGAGATCAAACAGTCAGTACATAAATTATTCGTATTGTGAAACAAAAAATATCCCCATTGTCCATCCTACCACGGGCAATTAATTGGAAAAACACGAAATATCGAATTGATCGCGCTTTAAATCGATTCAAATCCTCGATTCGACACTTCTCAACACAGATTACTAGGACAAAAGCATTATAAACTCACAATTGCAGCAGCAGATTGACCCAATTAATAAACCCTACCATGCTTTACGAAATGTATTGCAACCATTAATAATCTCTCGTAAAATCCCCAAATAAAATTCACGATATATTCAAACAATTCAAACTATACGTGACAAAACAAAAATTGATGAATCATGATCAATCAAATGTCAAAATTACTGATAAAACCTACTTTATCGAGCTAATAACAATTATAAACCAAAAATTCATCATATTTTCGCACTCCTGGTAAGATTAAATGATTAATTATAAGAAGAAGAATTAACAGGAAGTTTTAGAAAAGAAGATGAGATTCACCTGGGAATCTTGTCTTGCAAGTAGAAGGAAAGCTAAGGAATACTACAAGTCTGGAGTTTTCAAGCTGATGTCCGATTTTTCTAGATACGTATTGTGGCGAACTGTATGCCCGTTAATGGTCCGGACTTGGCGACGAGCCTTAAATTTGACACGATTAAAGTTTGGCTCGAGTTTGGTTACATCGGGCCTAGATGGGGCTTCAGATTAAAGCTAGATTAAAACTAGCTGAAATAGTAGATGAATATTGAAATAGTAGCTGAATAATAGGTAGAAGTTTCTAGCTGATAGTAAGGTCCTGTGTGATTCAACTTATTCAACAGTGTTTTCAAATCAGATTAGATTTATTCAAATCAAATCAGATCAGTTTTATTCAAATTAAATCAGATCAGATCAGAATTATCCAAATAACATTAAATGAATCTAGTCTATTTCTAGTTATTAATCCGTCTAATTGCAATTAATTTATCAATTAATTCAGTTCAGATCAAATCAAATCAAGTTTATTCAAATCAAATCAAATCAGATCAATTCAAATCAAATCAAATCAGAAAAATGCAGTCCAATCGCACAGGGCCTAATAATAGTGTTTAGCAAAATGAGCTGATATAGGAGCTGGTATATATAAAATTACATAAAAAGAGAGGTGTTATTTGTCGCCCGCAAATACTATCGTACCCCGGGGGTACCAAGAGGAAGGTACCCCCGGGCCTCCTTCTGACAAAATCCAGCTATTTTTTAAAAGCTCAGTCCATTTATGAAACAGGCCCAATTAAAACCACACAAATCAGAAATCTATAAACACAAAATTAAAAACTCAACCACCATTCTCTCTCTCCTCCCCTTCACCCTCCCCGACCCACCCCAGCCCCGCCACTACACCGCCGACCCTAACCCTGGCGACTTCATCGGCCGGACGTCCCCTACGCCGGCGACCACGGCCCCAGCATCCACCATCGGCGCCACCTTACTTTCTCCTCCATTTCCTTAATCTTTCTCGTTTCTCTCTCCTCACTTCCTCGTTTCTGCCAACGTCGACACACCCTTGCCTCACCGCCCCCATCGCCGCCCATTCGCCGGTCATATCCTACCACCGCTTTCACGGTGGCGAATAATCCAGCCCCATAGACGACTATTTTCGCGACGCCACCAGGCCCACCACCACCTCCTCTTCCTCCACATTTCTCTCCTCAATGGTCGGCGACAGGCAGTCACAGTGGTGGTGGTGGCATAGCATATAATTGGGGTTGCGTTGGACCGTTGGTGGTTGCTGTAAACTCGGTAGTGCGTGGTGGTTGGGTGTAAGAGGAGAGAGAAAATGAGTGAGGAGCTGAGAGATATCAAATGACTATAAAGCCTCAATTACCGTGGATGAAAAAATAGTATTCATTTTAAAACAAAAATCGTTCATTTTAAAACAGAAACTACCTATTTCGAATTAAATAACTCAGGACAAAAAACATTCATTCTAAAACAAATATAATTCATTTTAGAACAATAACCATTCATTTTATAACAAAAAACATTCATTCCAAAACAAATATCATTTATTTCAGAACAAAAAAAAATCATTTATTATATAATCATTCATTTCAAAACAAAAAATCATTCATTACATAACCATTATTCATTTTGTTTTGAGATGAAAGGCTTTTGTTTCGGGATGGTTATGTTTTGTTCTGAGATGATTGGTTTTTCTCCTAGGATGGTTAGTTTTTGTTTCATTATGGTTGGTTTTTGTCCAATGATGATTACTTTTTGTTCTGTAATTGTTACTTTTTGTCGTAAAATGGTTACTTTTTGTAGTAAAATAGATGGTTTTTTTTCCTACAATGGTTACTTTTTGTTCTGGAATAGATGGAGTTTGCCATAGGGTGATTAGTTTTTGTTTCAGTATGATTGGTTTTTGTCAAATGATGATTAGCTTTTTGTTCTGGAATGGTTAGTGTTTGTCCTAAAATGGTTACTCTTTGTTCTAGAATGGATGGTTTTTGTTATAGGATGGTTATTCTTTAATCTGGAATGGATGGTTTTTGTTCTGTGATGATTAGCTTTTGTTTTGGGATGGTTAGTTTTTGTCCTAAAATGACTAGCTTTTGTTATAGGATGGTTTGTTTTTGTTGTGGAATAGTTTGTTTTTGTTCTGGAATGGTTAGTTTTTGTTCTGGAATGGGTGAATTTTGTCTCAGAATGGTTGATTTTTGTCCTAGAATGATTATTTTTTGATCTAGAATGGATTGTTTTTGTTCTAAAATGGTTAGCTTTTGTTTTGGAATGGTTGGTTTTTGTCCTAGGATGATTATTTTTTGTTCTGGAATGGTTTGTTTTTGTTCTGAAATGATTGCCTTTTGTTCTGAAATGATTAGTTTTTGTTCTGGAATGGATGAATTTTATCTAGGAATGATTTGTTTTTGTCTTAGGATGATTAATTCTTTGTTCTGGAATGATTATTGTTCAAGAATGAATAGTTTCTGTTTTGAGATGAATTGTTTTTGTTTTAGAATAAATAATTTTTTTATAAGAGGAATGAATGATTTTTGTTTCCGAATAAATGATTTTTGTTCTGAAATAAATGGTTATTTTTCTAAAATGAATTATTTTTGTTTTGAAATAAATGGTTTATATTTATTGAAAATGGTCTATTGTTCAATAATTATTCTTTTTTTGTCATAGAATGTGTATGTTTTATTATAAAATGATTTATTTTTGTTATAAAATGACCAATATTTGTTCTAAAATAAATTATTCTCTTATTTTATTTCTCTCTTCTCTCTCCTCCTTCCCGACCACTCCTCCACCACCGCCAGTCATCCCTACCACCAGAGCCAACCACGCCAATACAACCAGCCAAGCACGACCACCCAGCCGGAAACGTCTATTATTGCGGGGTGGTGTGGGGTGGGTCGGAGAGAGGAGGAAAAGAAAGAGAAAATGGTGGAGGAGGAGAGAAGTAGTGGCGTCTCGAGGTGGGGACTGGGTTAGAGCCTTAGAGGGCTTAAAAACGTGGGGGTTGTGGTGATTTACGCGGTGGTAAAGGTGGTCGGTACGCCGGCGTCGGGTGGTAGTGATGGTCGTGGGTGGGGGAGAGGGGAGGAGAGAGAAAGTGAGATTGTCATTTTTTTTTATTTGTTTCTTTATGTTTTCAGTTTGGGCTGCTTTTATTATTTGAGATTGGGCTGCTTGTATTAAGCTGGCCCAACATTGAGAAACAATTTACTGTCTGGATTGAATTTGCAGTTTGCTGCTTGGATTGGGCCGGGGGTACAGATAGAATGGTACCCCCGAGGTACGATAGACGGATTGTTTGTCGCCCGCCATAATACTAATATCGCCCACTATATTTCGATAATGCCCTTTTTAATTATGAATATCTGATCCACCTTACTTTACCTTAAACTGATTCTCATGGTTGCCTAAAAATTTAATTTAAACCCATTCTCCATTTCCAACTGATTCATAGTGACCCCATTCTCATGTGCCGCACTAAAGGTCAATGGATCGAAATTGATCAAATCCTGTACAAATAGCAGAAGGAAGTGCTAGGAAAATTGTAAATCTTTTCGAACAGATTTTGTCCAAGAAGGGCTCAAAGTGAAGTGGTACCTTTAACTAAAAGTGCTCGTATAATTAAGTATAGCCATAATCAATTGATTTCAAGCTTGCTTGCTAATGCCTAATTGCCTCTTTTTTTTGGGTTTTTTTTTTGGGGGGGGGGGGGGGGGGGGTGGGTTTTCCCAAACTTCCAATTGCCCACTTTCCTTTTGCTCTGTGG